>JBBMEF010000025.1:3691457-3701841 GCA_037832685.1 Sicyos baderoa
CTCAAGGTAGATAGAACAACAAGACAATGAGTCCTAACTTCTAGCAAGCATTCGCATGTTTAAGCAAGCATACAACAGCCAACAAAACTCTAACGAGCTGTCCACAAACCCAAGCAAGGGATCCTTACCTGTTTCATGAACACATAACAACCAAAAGAAAACACTCCTTGAGCTGCAGACAAACAGATAAACACGAATCCTAAACTGCGAGGCAACCACACAAGGAAAATAAATAACGAAGCTCTAAGCTGCAAGTCACCACATAAACACCCAGCACGAAGGCACAAGGTTGCTCGGCTGATCGGGAGGCGCACAAGGGCTGTGCGACAGGAGATGGAACACATGTCGGCTCAACCTAACAAAAAGCATCTAAACATTCATTTATGACATATCGAAACCCAAAAACAAAACAAACTTCACTCCAACAAACATCTGCCCACAAATCTTACCCAATCTCGAACTCAACACGCTTGTTCAAATCAGCGAGGCTCGGAAACAAATCAAAAACTGCACAACCATAAAGAACACTACAAATCATCATAGTGAACAACTTTAATCAGCAACAAAGCCCACAATCCATCAATTAACTAAGAGATCGGGGCTGCGAAAACCTTACCCAAGGTCTGAAACCAACTCGGCACAAACACATGGCTGGAAAGACACAGATTGAGTGGCTCGATCGGCATAGGCGCGCGGCCACAGGGCTGGGCGAAGCTGCTCGCGTGCGTGGCTGCGAAGACAGTAGAAGAACACAACTGCTAGAGGCGGGCTCGCGCGGCTGAGACGGTCGGCGCTTGAAGATGGAGGACGTGCGGCTCAGGATGATGCCGTAAGCAGGCGTTGCGGCGCGACTGGAACAGGATAGCGGCACACGCGAGTCGGCGTCTGCGTCTGTGGCTCGCGAACGAACGGCTACGGTGGGAAGAGCCTCAACTACGAGCGAGCGGCAGGGCGGAGCGATCTGCGACTGGGTGAAGGACGGCGGCTAATCGGCGACGGCAAGCTGCAGGCGGCACCGGCTAGGGTCACGAACGGGGAAGGGAACGAAGGAGAGAGAGAGAAAGAGGAGAAAAGCTTTTCCTTTTTTATTTTTTATTCTTTTAATTCAAAAGTAAAATCCATTTTACTTCTTTTGTAAAAACTCCTAAAGTTCATTTTAATTCCTTCTAAAATACAAAACCACAATTGACATTTCCAATTAAATCCACCACTTTCCTCTTTTCTTAAAATTCCACAACCACACTTTAATTTATAAATGCCAAAACAAAACATCACAAATTCTCTTTGATTTTCCCTTTTCTGAAATTAACTAAATCGGTCTTTCACAACAATAAACCAACCAAGACAAGTCCTGAAACGTTGCTCTTAAATTTTGGGTTGTTACAGACACGCCGCGCAGCCTTCGTCCGCAGCACTGCGGTCTTCGCGCGCGCAGCCGCGGATAGCCCCTCGCACGAGCAGCCTTATTCGTTCTGTTTTGGGTACGTGTTGATCCGTTTGCCTTGTGGTTTTGTTTAAGGGGTTGTTCTGGTTTAATTAGTTATTTATTAATTATTGTTCGTATTTTACTCTTGTTAGGTTCTTGTCTCTGTTGATCGGTGTTTTGCATCATTAGGATTATTGTAACTCGTTGTTTGTTCGTATCCCAATCCAGGTAAGGATTCCTTACCAGATTCCTTACCAGGGTTGTGTGGACCCTGCGGTATTCGTGTTAGCTAGACTGATTCATGTATTCTTGTTCCGTGCTGGTTTAGTGGATAGGTTTCATTTGAATGATATGGCTGGCTTGTTATTCATCTGTTGAGCATGTTTAAGTTCCTGCAGGATTTATTGTTCTGTTGCTTTATTGTCTGTTCTTATTCTGTAGAGCCATGAGTTTCGGTTCCATGTTTGATCTGTTAGCATGTATCTCGTACTTGGATTTCTGTTTAAGCCTTGTGTTGCGGTTTAAGTGAGGAATGCCGAGGGGGAGAGTGTGAAGCTTAGGAATGCCGGGTTACAGATAACCCAATACTATGTTGAACTACATATAATTTCAGGCCTTTGCTGAGTTACAGATAACTCCTAGAATGTCGAACTACATATAGTTCTTGGCCATGTCGGGTTACAGATAACCCATTATTTGTGTTGAGCTACAGATAGCTCCTGGCCAGGTGTTGAGTTACATATAACTCATGGTGCCGAGTTACAGATAACTCCTAGTATCTTGAGCTACAGATAGCTCCTAGATGTGTTTGAGTTTAGATAACTCTTCGTGTAAGACCCGGTTGGGCAGTGTAGTAAGACCATGTGATGGCTTCCTCTTGTTTAGGGTGTTTAGTCAAGTGTTTGTAGAACACCGCTTGTGTTTGTTGTTTACATGTATCTTTGGCTAGATGATGTGATTTATTGTATTGTACTCCGGTTGGGGATTCTTACTGAGTGACTCGTCGCTCACCCTTATTTTATGTGGTCTTTTCCACCAGGTAACTTGGGACCACGACTGGATGGCTAGCGGAGACTGCTGAAGAATCATGGGAACGCTTCTCTGATTTTTAATTCTGTTGTTGTTCAAAACTCTGAGCAAAACTATGTTATTTTTTTATTTGAGAACTGAATGCATGTAGACAGGGGCACGGAGCCCTTAGATGTTTTCTTTTGAATGAACATCTGGATTTTGTTTTGAAGTTATGCAATAAAGTTCATTTGTTTTAAGAATTCTCTGGCCAGGGATAAATGTCGTTAAAATGTTTTGGAACAGTTGCTTCGAAACAGGGACATGTCCTTAAACTGTTGAATGTTGTTTTGATTTGTTTTACTAATTTTGTATGAGAATCTGGATGTCGTTCACATGTTTAGATTATTTAAATTTTAAAGCATGCATTCGGTAAAGACCTAGGTTTATGACCATTTTCGGGTCGGGTATTTACATAAAGTCCTTCTAAAATTTGTTATTTTAGTCGGGTCTTTATAAACATCTTTTCAAAGTTTTTTTTTACTCCAAGGACTATATTTAAGCATTTTGAAAAGTATAAGGACCAAAATTAAACCCTTAAAAGTCGAGGGACCAAAATGGAACAAAAATGAAAGTTAAAGAACTAAATTTAAACATTTTAAAGTTGAGGGGCCAAAATGAAACAAATTAGCTGAAAGTCGAGGGACCAAAATGGAATAAAAATGAAAGTTAAGAGACTAAATTTAAACATTTGAAAGTCGAGAGACCAAAATAAAATAAAGCTGAAAGTCGAGGGACCAAAATGGTATTTTAACCAAATAATTTATATCAATTGCAATTAATAGTGAGTTAAGAAGTTAAATGTAATTAATCTTATGCACATAATGAATATATATATATATATATAATGAGATATTTAACTCACATTGTCATTATTGACATATGAACGATTAACTTTTACCTATTTAATTTGTCAACACGAGCCACAATTACTATTTAGATTTACCAAATCAAATGGACCGAATTCAAAATTTCTTCAAGTGACTTGATAACTCTCAAGAATTGACATAAATGGCTAAGTATAAAAGTAATTTGCGAGAACTTCGCTACATCATAATTAGATTATGCAATCTTTTCCGCTTTAACATTATGTTTTGAAGTGTAATCAAATTATCCTTTAGTTTTTTTATTAGGATAGTTTTTTTCGGAAATTCTTAAATGTAAAGTGTTTGAATGTGTGTCTTGCTTAGTTTTACTTCGTAATGCCTGATATTTCTATTTTGATGCAGCATTCTTGTATGAACGAAGCATAATAATGCAGGAAGCCATAGCTGAGGCGAAGAGCATTGAGGACTTGGGGTTTGGAAGGTCTCTAAAGGAGGGGACGCGTGTCAATGATCTAAACCAAGGCCATTTAATATTAGCCGTCGCTTCTCAACCGCTCTGACATGAGCAAGCGACGGGGGACATGAAGCAGAGAATGTCAAATCGTGGAGCAGGCTGAGCAGAAGATTGTGGGGGCAGGAATTTTTGGGGGCGTTATAAATAGAGATCCTTCACCATTTGAGAAAGCAACGTGCGATTGAGAGATCAACTTCAACCTTCAAACTTTTCGATCAATTCCTTTACAGTTTTCGTTGTCCACATTTGCTAAATCGGAGCGTTTTTCCTGGAGCTGTATTTATTAGTTTATTTACTGCATTTTAGTGTAGTAGACTTTCATTTTCAAGTTGTTCTACTTTCCAGCCAATGCATTTCTTATTCTCCCTTTTATTTGTCGAAGTTCTTTTCGTTTAATAATTGTAGTGACTTTTTGTTGTTGTTTTATCAAGTTAATCAAAATGGAGTTTATCTACATCATTGTTTTAAGTTTGCTTTCTGTTATGAGTAGCTAAATCATTCATCGATATTAGGCAAGTAGGATTTTACTCTTGCGTTAGAGGTAGAGAGACGAGCGAACTATGAATGCATGTTGTTTTTAATTTTTAATACATTACGTCTGATCAACCGTTGTATTAACTATATTTTTCTTTCGAGAAAAAAGAAATATAACAATCTTGCATGTTATAACACTAGGTTTGATAAGTTTGACTTGATAATTTAATTAACACTTAAGATAAGGTTTAACTAGTGTTGTTGGCTCGGTCTAACTAAGATGTTAGAGCTTAAGAGAGCATGAGTTGAGCAAAACTGTAGTTCGCTTCTCACCTAATTAGTAATTACCTTCGTCACTGCAACGTAATATCTGAAAAATCCTATCTCCCCTTGATGGTGCTTAAAATTGTTATTCACTTTATCATTTACATTTTCGACAAACATAGTTATAGATCCATTTAAGCTTTTATCACACCAAACTAACTCTCATGTTAACTCAAATACGAAAATAATTCAAAATTTCTGTGGAGATGACTTTTACTTAATTAAAATTTGCTACAACAAGATTGTGTATACTTGCACAATCTAGGGTCTTAGGCACGCATAATTTATTTCAATTTGCTTACATTTAGCTAGAATTTTTAGAAGGAACGTCGCATGACCTCTGAACTCCCAACCGGACTAAATTCAAATTTTAAAATCACATGAAGTATATTCTGATTTTTCACCAAATCTAAAATTTAGCATAACAAAGTAGTTATTTTCTTTTCTCTTCCTCTTGCTAATCCTCTTTGATTTAGATTACAAGCCCGCCCATACTTAAATATTACCATTGGTACAATTTCCCAACACACTTTTTCATTCAAAGAATGCCTTCACCTGCATATGTAAATCTTCTTCAAAAGTTGAGGCAGAAGGAACGGACTATCCATAATAATCCATTAATTGTACCTTCAAAACTTCTAGTCCTCAAAATCAGAATCCACAACTAGCGACTTATAATCCATTTTCCACTTGATTTTACAGCCCAGAAATTCCTGAAGATAATGTGAAAAGGGTGGATGTGTAAAATAGAGCCAGGTTCCTTCACATTCTTATAATTCCATTGGACAACAGAATTTCCGAAACAGAGAATTCAAAAATTAAAGAACAAATCTAAACAACGTATCGATTAGAATTCGTAGTCAAGTAAAACAAACGGAAGTCTGGGTTAAAATACAATTTTGGTGATCAAATTGATTAGCAAGAATCAATACTGTCGTACTGAACAAGCAACCACCTGCGCCCATTGTTTCAGCCTTGCTTTCACCGTCTCCGCATTCTCCCCTGAAAACCCACTTCAAAATTCCCATCAGAAAAAGAAAAGCAATCAGATTCCTTCAGTTTTAACAATCCAGTTTCATACCGTGGCTAATTATAGCGGCGGACGGAGAAACAGAGCCGGAAACAGGGGAAGAACAGAGAGACGCCGACGAGGTCGAAAGAGAGCGATTATAGTGCTTATTGACGGCGTGGTAAAAGCCCAACGCCGGAAACGTTTCGCAAAGTCGAGGGTCAACCTCCGGCGAGTTGAATCCAAAACCCAATTCGACGCAGGCTTTGAGTTCTTCAAGGTCGTAGTCGGTGACGCTCTTGCTCCGGCGGATCTTGTTTTGGGTTTTGCGGCGGAGCCAGGCCTCTTCACGGTCGGTGTCCGGCGACCAGGAGAGCTGCTTGTAGAGTGGAAAGGGACGGGGCGGTGGTAGTCGGCGTTGGCCGGCGGATTCCGACATGGAAGCGCCGCTGGGGTCCGGCGACCTCGCCGGAGAGAGCAATTGAAAAATATATATGAAAAGGAGGAAGTTAAGCAAATGAAAGAATAAAGGGGAAGAGTTTTAACTTTGGTTCGTCCTCGTCATGCTGACCTGTCGCCGTTCTGCCTTTTTTTCCAAGTTTAGTTTCGTCATTTTTCCTATATAAAAAGAAGAGGAAAACTTATACAAAAGCCCTACAATTTAGTGTTAGTAACTTAAAAAAAAAAAAAGCCCTACAAATTTAGTTTGTAACATAAATTTATTTTATAAATAAAAATATTAAAAATATAATTATATTAATGTATAGTGAAGTAATCTAAAAAAAAATAGTTTTCTTCTAAAATAAATACAAAAAAATCTCTTTGTTTGATAATAAAATTTGAGGATGAATGTGAACATGAGCCTAAATTATATATGAAAAAAAAAATTGGTTAAAATTCACGTCTATTTGAAGTTGGATTTTGTTTAGAGATGGCCCAATATAACACATCTAATCCGTACAGCTTTGAACCAACAATGTCAGATGTATGGCCGTAATTTCCCTAAACGAAAAAATGATGAATGATCGTGATGAAGACAACATGAGAGCAGCTATCGATCTTCACTGTCGATCTTCAAGTTCCACGTACACCAACTCTTCCTCAACTTCGATCAAAACGAGGAAATTCTTCATTGTTCATTAAAGAAGCCTGAAAACGCCATACGATTCCTATAACGATGAGGCTCTGGCAATTTGCCAAGGAGCTTCGACGTTGAACAAAGAACTGGTAAGGATCTTCTTCTCTATTCTTTATCTCTTTAAATCTGCCTTAATACTTTGTTCTTATTCTTTCTCTTTTTTTTCTTTTGAGTACTTACACATGAATGAACACAAGACGAGAAGATGTAGAAGAGTAAAAAGAAAAAAGAGAGAAGAACAAGAATGATTTACGTGGTTCAACAACAAGGTTTACCTCCGCACAAGAAAACATAGGTCAATGCATTTTCCATTTCTTCAACCTCTCAAAAATACAAATACACTCTCACATTCATTCACTACACATTCTCATTACATTGCTCACTTAGAGCTTTGTTATTTATACAAGTAATAGACATAGAAGATTTTAGGTGGTTAGAGCCTTTAGGAAGTTTGAGAGGTTGTGAGGTTGTTGAATATGTTATCGGTTGTTTATTGGTTCTGAACTGATTTGCTTCAAGTTGATTGAGAGTGAATGTTGGTGTACAAAGACCTTATTTCCGCAAGATGCATTGTGCATTGATGTTCACCTTTTAATATATTGTTGTACTGGTTTGAAATTTAAATCAGTAAAACCTTATTTCACGATCATTTGATTTATTTATTTTTTTTAATTACTTTTTAGAACTTAAAAGTCTATACTTATTCAAATTCTTTGTTTATGCTTGTAGTCCCTCAAAAAAGTGGGTAGATTCTAATTAAATTTTATAAACAATAATAAATATTTAAAAATTATTTTTTTAACTTCTAAATTTTAATATGATTTTAAAATATATAAGTATAGATATGAATGTAATGCAAATTATATGGTGAAAAAGTTTAAAAAAAAGAGAGATTAAATTTAAATGGTGAACAAATAGAAGCTCATGTGTTTGATTTCTTTTTTGTTGGTTTTATGCCAAATTATTATTATTATTGAGATTACAATAATTTGAGGTATGAGATTCGAATTAAATACCTCTTAGTCAATATGTGTACACTAGTGTTCAACAACTGCTCTTGTTTTACCCGAAATTAATTAATTTGATGAAAAGAGGAAATGTCAAATAAAATAATATTATTGGTTCGATTTTTCTTCAATTTGGCTTTCAACTTTTTTTTTTTTTTTTTTACTTTCAATCCTTACTTTTATGTTTTATTCAGAAATCTCACAAATTTTCTAATTCAATTAAACAAAAATAAATTAGTCAATAAAATAAAATGAAATAAATAAGAGAAAAAAAAGTCCACATTTGTTTGCTTAGTTTTTCTTTTTAATGGTTATTCGGATTGAAATTAGAATCAAATCAATAAATTTCAACTTTTTCTAAATAATAATCAATATATCTTAATATTGTACTTAAAATTTTTGAACCAACAAATAATCAATTCGGTTTAATTTAATTGATCTTTCATTACTAGTATTATCTTAATTGAAATTATATTCTTGTTGACAGGCCAGTGACTTATAATTGATTTATTATTTTATACAGAAATCAGAATCATTATTGAAAATAATAAATGGTTTTTATTATTTGGATACACTATGAGAAAAAAAGGAAAATTATGGTGGATAGACACTTTTAGCAAAATAATTATAAATTTAGTCATATTTAAAATTATTTGTAAATCTATATTTTATTTTAAATTTACTTAATAATAATTTTGAATAATACCAATTTTAACCCTGTTCCCATTTTCCACTTATCATGCTTCAGGCGACGGTACAGGTTTTTTATTTTTTATTATTACTATTTTTTTACGGGTTGCTATTCATTGAGGGTTTGTGGCGACGTGACAACTCAAATTTTTTAACTTGTTTTTTTTTTCAACCATTTAATTAAAAAAATAATAATTAATTAAGTTTGATTCATTCTTTTAAATTTATGATATTTATTATTTTTTTAGGTTTGATGTTCCAAATATCAATTTTTTAGGTTGGATGTTACAAATGTCAAATTTTCAATTTTTTTACTACGATATAGTTTTATTGACTAAACAATTTAATAGCCTAATACAATATTGTTTCTTAATATTAAATTAAATGTTTAGTGAAACAATATTTTATTAATACAATGACTACATTTATTAATTTTTTAAAATTAACTATAATTACCATTATTTTATAAATTTGACTAATCTCATTATTTTTCTTTAAAAAAATTAGTATTACTATGGTTAAATAGACAATACTAATACAATATTAAGGATTAATACTCGTATTTATGAGTCTTTATAATATTATATTAATGATTAATACTAGTATTAATAAATATTTATAATACAATATTAATAATTAATACGGGTATCAATGAGTATTTATAATATATTATTAATGTTTAATACTAGTATTAATGTTTAATACTAGTATTAATGAGTATTTATAATATTGTATTTTTCATAATAAAATATTATAATTAATTTATTTTCCGTTATTTTTCACTTACTCCAAAATTTATTAATAATACATATTAATAATAGAATACATACAATGTATTTAATATTATTAACAATAATTTATAGAATAATAATATTATGTTAAAACAAGTACTAATACATAATTACTGTATTTATAATACTTGTATACTTCACCAATTGATAAATACTGTATTTATCATAAATAACACAACTATTAATACTATATTTATTTTTCAATGTCGTTTAATATTAAATAATTATCCATTTTTATTAATATATTTTAGAGAAATTGTAATGAATAGCATATTCTAACAAAATTACTAGTGAAATTTAAAAATATTTACATCCATGGTCATAAATACGGTTGAATATTGTATTTTCATATTTATTAATACACTATTATGTATAATTAATACAATACTATGTATAATTAATAAAATATTGTTATTATTAATATAATTTTCATAATCATTGGGTGTATACTAATGTCGCTGATCAACTAGTCTTGTTAGCAATTTTTAATACATTTTAATTATAAATACAGTACTAATAAGATACTTTACCTACCAAGTAAAAAAAATACAATATTAATATTTTAGAATTACTATAACACGTCACCCAACTTACCTCATTTAGTCGATACTAAAAAAAAAAAAATCAATATTTATTTTTTAATACTAGAGAAGATTTTAAATATTTTTGCCTAAATCAAAACAATAATCAAAAGAAACAGGGTATCTAATTTTGGGTAAAATCTGCCAAAGATTGAAGGATAAAAAATTAAGTTTTTTTCCATATTAATAAATGTTGGATAGTAGAGGATAGTTATATAATTTTACAACAAAACTAATTTCCTTTAAAACAGCCGTAATATAGTTTTGCTAAAATCCTTAATTGTGAACGCGTGAAATAATTTTATTCATTTGGTGTAATATTGCAAAAAACACAAAAAAACAAAAATGCTGTAATGAACTATGATATTGGAATCTAGGCCCAAAGAGCAACAAACGAACAATCAAAACGCTTAATTTAAGGGGCAAACTAGGGAAATAATGGCTACTTTTTCTAAATCAATTAGGAAAATGGCTAAAAACAGAACTAATTAAACGCATGTCTGACATCTATTTATTTTATTTGTCATTTAATTCG
>JBBMEF010000025.1:3719671-3730808 GCA_037832685.1 Sicyos baderoa
TATATATGTTTTGAATTTCATTGTATTGTGGCTATCCTGCAGCAAAGATAGTCACAATTGTTAATATATTGATGTTTTTACAGGGTTATCATTTTTTGGTAAATTTAAAATACGTTGTTATGCTGCCCAAATTTTTATAAACCTTTTGAGATTCTAATCATTTTTTTATTTTCTATTTCAGGTATTTTGTTACATCAACAAAGCTTATGTAATAGGGTTAGATTTTGTCATTTTGTTTGTACTCTTTATAACATTGAATAATGTATAAATTTTGAATTTATATAAATCATGGATCTTTTTCAATTATGAATTTACATGAATTATGAAACTTTATTGTGATGTTTTGAATTTATAACATTGAATTATGAATTTACAATCATTTAAACCCTAAACCCTAAAATATTATAGTAAATTTTAATGCCAAAAAAAAAAAAAATTAGCCTATGACGACGGAATCTTTCCATCGCCATAGGCCTTTTATGGCGATGGCAGGAGTTTCGTCGCCATAAACCATCTACGACGACGGAATTCCTTCCATCGCCATAGACCTAATAAGGCGACGGACCTCCTTCCGTCGCCATAGAAGGCCTATGGCGACGGAAGCAAGATTCTGTCGCCATAGGCTATCGCGACGGACATATGGCGACGCATCACGCGACGAAAACTATTCCATCGCCATAGGCTATGGTGACGAAAAATGAAGCTTATGGCGACGCAAAGCTTCGTCGCCATAGACTTATTTTCTTTTAGTGAATGTGCAAAGCAGCTGCAACCAATTATTGATGCCATTCATAGCTTTGATTTTGTAAAAAGAACAAAAGAAGAAGAAAAAAACAGTATATAAAGTAGATTTATAAGGTGGGGTGTGCTATTATTTTTCTTTTTGAATACTCAAACAATAGGGCTTTGAATTGGAGGCCTCCCTTTTCACTTTCCTTCTAAGCTATTGGCATTATTATATGTATGTCATACTTCACCATCATTTCCCTATTTCTTTTTATTCATTTCAAAATATGGACAAATATAATAATTTAAGAAGTATATAGTTAAATTGATAAAGTATGAATTTATTATCAAAATTAATATCATAAGTTCAAAAATTTTAATCTCATCATGAACTAAAAAATGTTTTTTTAAGAAATAATTATATTTAATTATATATCAATTGCTAACAAACTCTTATTGACATCAAGTTGTTATTCATCAGATTTTTTTTTTGTTAGAATGATCTTAAATCACTTAATTTACCTCTCTTTTTACAATTATGTTGATTAACCTTTAGAAAAATTGAAAAGATTTGCAATTTTGAAAATACCTAAAGAAATAACCTTTTTTAAATGCAAAGTATAAAAATGGGCTCTTTAGTAAATTCTTTTTGTCTTTAGAAGGGGAATTTTTTTTTTTAAATAAATTGAATGAGCATCACTTTTTGGCTAATGAATTTTATTTTTCTTAGTTGTAGATCATTGCTTCCACTACATTTGTGAGAGGGATATTGCTTTATATTCATTTTTATATTATAATACATTTCATATTGAGAAGTTTCTTCTTTTTTTCACGTTTATAATTGAGAATTTGAAATTTACTAAGAATTTGAGAATTTGATGTTAGTATAAAAAAGATGCCTTTTGTTTTGTTTGTTTGTTTCTTTGTTTTTTTGTTTTTTGTTTTTTTTTTTTTTTAAATTACTTTCTTTTTTTGGGAACACTTTATCATTAGTCCTTTTAAGTAGGCTTTCTTAAAATGCCTCTTTAGTAGTTGTTTTTTATTCTTTGCTTCATTCCATCTTTTTAACTTTAAATAACGATAGTGTACTCAAAATTAAAAATTTAAAAAAAAAAAAAAATCAATAACGATAGTTAAACTACTTCCTTTTTTTAATTTAACAAAAATTAGTGAGAAAGTTAATTTTGAATTTATAATTTATTGATTATAACTACACATCTTACAGATTGATTTATTGCTCTGATCATCTAAAGAAGAAAAAAATCCATACAAAGTGGAGAGTTTTTTATTCAGGAGAAAATTTGTTAGGAAAATGGTATTTGAAACTATAGGGAAAAAAATATAAAATGAAATAATTGGGGTGAGAATTCTAACAAAGTGGAGAGTTTTTTAATCACAGGAAAATTTTAGGAAAATGGTATTTTAAACTATAGCAAGAAAAAATGAAGGAGAATAATTGAGGGTGAGGATTCGAACCCAAGACTTTATGATCTTCGGGTGTATAATAATATCGCTGAAAAAAAGAAAATAAAAACTTAGATTTAAGGGAATTTGTGCTATATAGCAAATTTACTACTCTGCATTATAATTATAGCAACTTTTTAAAAATATTGTAAATATAGCAACTTTTTTTTGATAAACTCTAGCAAACATTATTGATGGAGTCTATCAGACACTATTGATGGAGTCCATCAATAATGTCTGATTGACTCCATCAGACACTATTGATGGAGTCCATCAATAATATCTGATTGACTCCATCAGACACTATTGATGGAGTGCTCTATCAATCTGATTTTGCTATATTTGTAAATATTTTCAAAAAATTACTATTTACTCAATTTTTTTGCCTTATTATAATATCCATGCAAATTTCCCTAGATTTAATACTTAACAAATACCAATTAATTATTCATTGAAACATTATAGAGCGCCAATTGTTGGTAAAGTTTAAATTAAATAAGAACATTAATTAGAAGGAAAAAAATCCAGCTGGTATAACAACCCCAGCCCCCTATGGATAGCATAGGACAAAATTCTACTCGTAACTAAAAATGAATTCAAAAGAAACATTTTTTTTTAATTGCTAAACTACTATTGATGTTTCTATTGGATTAACCTTAAACATCGAAATGAAATAGTTGATAGCATGTTGATTTTATTGTTTGGTAGAAATCTAGTTCAACACTATGTTCACTTATAAGACGTTTTTACTCTAACATTTTAATAATTTTAAATTTTAATGATTTGAGTTTACATTTATATTTATTTTATTTTAAAATTTTATTTCATGTTAATATTAACATTAATCTAATCATTATCGTAGTCAACAATATATCATGTAACAAACTATTTTTTTTTTCTCTAAAAAATTAAAACAGAATATTATTGAAATGTTATAAATTGAAACTAAACATTTTAAAAATATTAAAGATAAAAGTACTTAAAGTGATGAGTCTAATTTATAGTAGTCATCAATCAATAATTTAATCGAAGTGTGTGCAAATGGCCAGATCAAAAATTATGTCTCAAACTAGTATCTAAAATTTTATATATATATATATATATATTGCTATGTTTAAAAAATTGTTATAACTAAATAAAAAACTAAAGTGTTATTTACGATCAAATTTCCTAAACTTTATAGAACATTTCTATTTTATTTAATTTCCTATTTGTCTTAAAAATTTCTTATTTTCATTTATTTATTTTTTTAAGTAAAATTAATGTTAAGAGCAAAGTAACTATATTATTGAAATTACGTTTCATCCTAAAATTAAATGTCTAAGATAAAATTATTTAATTTTAAAATGTATATACTAAATAGAAACTCCAAGCCTAAATGTTTAAAAAAAAAAAAAAAAAAAAAAACTCCAAGCCTAAAAATAAAAATAAAAAATCCTATTCAAAATCTAATACGCCCCCAACAAATCCGGTGGCAAATCTTTAAACAAAATTAATAAAAAAAAAACAATAATGAATAAAAAGAGGCATCGCTTTTAAAAATCCGCGTGGGGTTCAGTAAAAATCTAGACGTGTTCAGGTCCACACCATATTTATTAACCACGTTTCTCAAATACTTCCTTTCTCTCTCTAATACATATATAATTCTTTAAATTAATATCACGTGCTTTAATTTTTCTCTTTTTTTTTTTCTTTTTTTTTTTTAATCTTTTTATTTTCAATCGCCTAATTCTTTCCTATAAAACAGCCTCTCAACAAAATGCTTCAACCAAAGCATTTCGATTCTCATTACCAAAAAGCCGCCGACAAATTCAACCGTCGAAATCGGATTGATTCTTCTCCGCCATGGATTGGGTTCGAGGTCAAGAGATTGGCCACGGAAGTTTCGCCACCATCAATTTAGCCATCCCTTCCAACACCTGTGGTGCTATGTTTCCGCCATTAATGGCGGTTAAATCCTCTGAATCTCTCTGCTCCGATTCTCTCAAGAACGAGAAGCGAATTCTTGACGATTTGGGCGATTGCCCACAAATTATTAGGTGTTTTGGGGACTGTTATAGCGTGGAGAAAGGCGAGGAGTTTTATAATTTGTTTCTTGAGTATGCTAGCGGTGGGAGTTTAGCGGATAAAATACAGAGCAGCGGTGGTTTCTTGCCGGAATTTGAGATCCGGCGGTTTACGAGGACGATTCTAGAAGGGCTTTCGTATATTCATGATAAGGGATTTGTTCACTGCGATTTGAAGCCTGGGAATGTTCTTGTGTTTGGCGATGATGTTAAGATTGCTGATTTTGGATTGGCAAAAAAAGAGGGAAAAAACAGAGATGAAACAGGGAGGTTTCAATTGAGAGGCTCTCCTTTGTATATGTCGCCGGAATCGGTGAATGATAATGAGTATGAATCGCCGTGTGATATCTGGGCCGTTGGATGCGCGGTGGTGGAGATGTTCACCGGAAAACCGGGGTGGAATTGTCGGCCGGAATCGAATATTTGTTCTCTGTTAATTCGAATTGGGATCGGAGAGGAATTGCCGGAAATTCCTGCAGATCTTTCCGAGGAAGGGAAGGATTTTGTGGGTAAATGTTTGGTGAAGGATCCGGCGAAGAGATGGACGGCGGAGATGCTTTTGAATCACCCGTTTATGGCAGATTCCGGCAGCTCTGTTTCATCGACGGCGAAGAATGAGCAATCGACGTCGCCGAGATGCCCTTTTGATTTCGAAGATTGGGGATCGGTTCAATCGCGAGGGTTCGATCGGAGATTTGAGGATGAGCCGGAATGTTGGTTGGATTCGTCTTCTCCGGCGGAGCGGCTGGTTCAGCTAGTGGAGAATGGGCCAGTTGATTGGTCCGTGACTGAGAGTTGGGTCACCGTCAGATGATTTCTTATCGCGGTTCGGTTCGGTTCGGCTAT
This sequence comes from Sicyos baderoa, assembly GCA_037832685.1. Classification (NCBI taxonomy): domain Eukaryota; kingdom Viridiplantae; phylum Streptophyta; class Magnoliopsida; order Cucurbitales; family Cucurbitaceae; genus Sicyos; species Sicyos baderoa. The sequence goes on from JBBMEF010000025.1 coordinate 3,724,774, forward strand.
TTAGGGGTTGAAGAATTCTTTTATTTTTTATTTTTAATTTTGGAAGATCTTCAATCAAAATGAACGATCCAGATTTCATTTGATTTGTTGATTAATTTTGAATAGGGAATTTGGTGAAGATAGATAGATAGGTGAACACACGGTTGAGTTGATGGATGGGATGCACACCAGATGTGGTGTGGTCCAATGTACATAAAAATCAAATTTTCTTGTTGATTCATGAAATAATATAACTTTCCATTTAACATTATAGGTTAGATCTGTCGAGATATACATAAAATTGTTCTAATTTTTATTGATAAGAGTTTTTTTTTCTTTAAAACAAAAAAAAAAAGATCTTAAGAGAGATGTGTGGATAATTTCGTATGTAAAATATTTTGATTCTAGTTTCATTACACTAGACGAATGTACTATTTGAAGAAGAAAAGTTTGATTGTTTGACCACATAAATTGGAGGGATTAAATTCTTGAATGTAGAATACATAAAATGATCCCTAACCAGCTTTGGTAGAATTTTGTTAACGGTAAGGATTGTTGAGATATAAACAAAATTGTTTTACATTGAATTGAAATAAAAAATAAAATTAAGAAAACTTATGCACAGAGAAACAATTTCATAGAATATTAATATGGAACAATATAGAACTATATCCAAAATGGATAACAACATACAAATATCAATAAACTTTGATGTTATGTTTGATAACCGAGTCTTGTTGAATCAAAAAAGAAAAAAATATTATGTTTCATAACATAAACTTCATTTTAAAATCAATTTGACGAGAAGTAACTCATAAGTAATGACTTCCATATATTTTCAATATAGAATAACTACATCTTGTTGGTCTAAGCATGGTAAAGTGGCATTCTTGAGTCAAATATGAAATATATCCTTAGAAGATTTATCTTCATTTTTATTTTAAGAGAAATAAAGTAAACATAATGTACATTGTACCGCACCACTTATTTATAAGAAGTTGAAATTAGTTTTTGAAAAATTAAATAGAATGTATCTCAATTGGTAAATTATCTCATGAGAGCAAAACTAAGTGTGTCTATTTATGATTTAATCTTGTGGGAAAGTATAAATTATAAAATGAGCCCTTTACTCAGAAGAATGATAGAGTTTAGTATTTATAGTTACAAAACTAAAATTAGAAAAAATCAATAATAGCCATAAATTAATAATATCAATATATTTTTATGATAAAAAATTAATGAATTCAAATCTTCTTTTCAATTATTTTCAACTCAACTAAAAATATTAAAATTTAATCTTTATAATTTATAAATAAAATTAAAATTAAAAATCATTGAACTAAATATGTGAAAGTTAGTTATTTAATGAAAATAGATTATATGAATGAGGGAACAAAAGAATCTATTTACACATAGATAATTATACTCACCTACTTAATTCGTATTGTCTATTTAGTTTTCTTTATTTAATTTCATTCTCTAATGAGAGCATAACTTAGTGTTTTATTATGAAAACATTTAAGATTGAGATATTTAAACTATAGATCTCCGGTTATTATTGTTTAGTTATTTCCCGGGTTGGCAACAAACTAGATTAAAAAGTTAGTGCGGAATTCTCCTTTGTGAAATAGTATGAACATCTATCCCAAAATTAATTGGTGATAAGAGGAGTAATCTACCCCTATCTTATAAACTAAAAAGATATTTTCACCTTATCATGAGATTCTCAACCTCCTTCAATTATTTTCTAACTGAAAAAAATATTATGTTTAGTACTATTTTTTTCTTTCTAGAAAAAAGAAATAGAAGTGTAAATTAAGTCTACAGATAACTTACAAGTAGCAATCAAACCACCATGACAAAATAAAAGCTTTTAAAATTATAAAGACAGAAATTGAAAGTTCAAATAAGTCTAATATTGTTTATCTTGATTTGTAAAACCATATAATCTAGACTAAAACCAAGTCAAGCTATAAGGAACTTAAATAATATAATTCAACCCCAAAATTAAATCCGAGTCAACTTTAAAAAAAAAAAAATCAAAATTTTTATGTTCATACCTTGAACAAGGAAAAACAAACCAAATCCTTAAAAAAAAAAAAAAATAATAAACACAAGTGAGTGAATAACATTTTCTATGCAATCTCTAGTTTGATTTAAAACCAAAAAAATCTACAAGAGGGTAAAGAAAAGTCCAAATATTGATTCAAAACCAAAAAAATCAAATTGTTAAGGTGTGAAAGTAAAACCAAATTGGATTTGGATAACCACATGAAAGCATTGGGAATAATAATCAAATATATATATATATATATATATATATAGAATTGAAGTGCCAATTGGTAGCACCAACCAACAACAACCAAAAATAAAAACAAATATTTTTCATGGGACTAATCTAATAGAAGCAAACCAGGAAGCTTCATTTTGGGTGAAGATTATTTCAATTCAAAGAAGGTGGATTTAATTTCCAAAAAATACCATTTTCATTTCATTCAACATTCAAAGTAATAAGCCAAATCCAAACACATAATAATAATAATAACCAAAAAAATAATATTAATATTATAAGTGTGAACGCATATTATAATATTTTTTTTTTAAATTTTTTTAACCTGATGAGCGGTATGAGCATTTATTCTTGAGAGAAATGGGCTTGTTCATGTTGGTGGGGTCCATGATTACGGTGCAAGCGACGCTCTTGTAGAATTTGGGCTTCACTAATTTGCCCAACACGTTGGCTCTGGACCGGACCGTGAATTGGAGGTTCAGGGGAACCGGGTCCACCGGCTTGCCGCTCACGCTCACCAGGCTGGCTCCGCCTCCGTACAACGGAATGGTGGTTCCTTTTACCGTTACCGTTATGACTCGTTGGCTTTTTCTTTCTTGGTGGAACTTCTGCATCTGCATTTCCCACGCTTCTCCGTTTCAATATTCTATTCTTGAAATATATATAATCATTCATTCATTTCATTGCTTAACAAAAAATGAATTTTATTTGCTTATTAAACACGTTTCATCGCTTTTTCTTACGTCCAATTTCATAGCAAATTGTTTTTTTTTTTTTTTTGCTATTCATGATTATTTTCTTCTATTATTTTCAATAAAATTATATATATATATATATAACTATTTAAATCTTTTTATTTTTGAATGTTAAGTCAATATTATAATTGAAGTGACAAACTAGGAGTAAGAATTCACAAACTCTCTTCTAAAAAAAAGAATTCACAAACTCAGGCCAATAAGAGTTATTATATCAATGTATTCCCACGACAAATGTTATGAGTTTGAATCTCTCATCTTTTAATTTTATTTGAGCTAAAAAAATAATACAAACCAATTAATAAAAAATTCACAAAAATAATCTTATAATCCGTGAGTTTAGAATAAAATTTTCATTTAGTTTCCATGCTTTAACAAAATCTAACACTTTTATTATTAACATTTCAATAATATTTAATTTAATTTTTTAAGATAACAAAATCGATAATAATGTGATAAAATGTAATCAGTTTTAAGTTGCAACATATTAATAGAGTAATTGTTTGAGTCATGAATTTATTCTTTTTAAAATAAAATAGATAAATAATACAAATAAAAAATACATACCAACTAAAAATGAATGTTATTGAAAGTTAAAATATTTGATTTTAAAATATGCTTACGATATAAAAACTTCATAAAACATTTAGCACCAAAGTAATTACTTTTTTTCCAACAAGTTACAGCACTGCCAATTAAACAAGGCAGATTTTTTTTTTTTTTGTGAAAATAAGTTTGATTAACTTTTTAAGTTGCATTTTCTTTTTCTTTTTTTGAAGGAAAGTTGTAATTTCTTTAATTTATCGTGTGGTGCATTTTTTAAATAATTCAAGCCATTCTATAGAAATCATATGTAATAAGCATAAGTTTTTAAAAAAACGCTTATTACATAAAGGGGAAATCTGGAAGTAAACAAAGTCAATTTTTTAAATTAAAAAAAAAAATCAATAATCATAGTAAACTATGAAATGGAGTTAATTATTTGAATAAAATAGTAACCAATTAAGACTGGATTTAATGTAGTAGATCTACTGAATTATATATTTTTAGAAAAACAAGACAATGTCTCCCTGTCTGGTTCATCAACAAAGAGACAAAAAAAAGAAAAAAAAAAAAAAAAAAAAAACAGTGGAAATTAAGGAATTAAAAGAAGCAAGGTAGAAAAATCATACAGTTCCAGAGGCTAACGTGAGCTGGGAATACGAAAGCTGAAGCGGAGTGGACGTAACATGAACACCGAAAAATGTCGCCGTGTTTCGAAATACGAACTTAACCGTCGCGTTCATCGTCACCAAATCCGTTGCTACTCCTGAAAAATCCGCCCCCGCTTGGATCACAAACTTGTCAAACAAAATGCTCTGCAATTCCAAATCGTTAAGTTAGTTAATTAACGAACCCGCTACTACATTTCGTAAAAAACACACAACATTAACCTTTCTAACTTACTCTCATGAGAATGGTGGGCTTCTGAGGGCGGCTAGCGCCCCACAAAATGAGCGAAAACAGAGAGAAAAGAATCACAAAACTAATAACAAAAGCAAGGAAGTAGCATGACCGACGGCTGAAGCCGTCGGACGCAGCGCCATCCTCGAGGAGGCGCTCTTCCTCAATGGCGTCGAACCGCTTCCACGGCTTGGGAGTTTTATGCCCGGCCGCCTTCCGAGATCCAGGCTTCGTGGAGGCGGAGAATCGGGTGGAGGAGGAGTCACGCGAGTGGGGGCCCAAGGAAGAGTTGGAGTGCGAGTGAGGGGGTGACCCCATCGGGCTAAGCACCGGGCTCGAATGAAACGAGTTCGTCGTCTTTTCCCCATCGTGCGAGTCCCGTGATGGACTCTGCACGTAGTACACCGGCCGCCTCGAGTTGGGCGAGCGGGCTGGCGAAGACTGGGTCTGACTGCTCACTTCGGAGTCGGTCTTCGCCAGGACCACCGACATTGTGTGTATAAGAAAGTGAAAGAGGAGTAGAGAGAATGAGATTTGTTTTATGTGTTAATGGAATTGGAATTGGAAGTGAAGTGAAGTTAAGGGTAAAGATTTATATGGGGAATCTTGGAGAAGCGTACGTGTAGGGAAACCACGTTGGAGTGTGGATTTGTTTACAGTGTTCAAAGTATTTTGTGGGTTTTTAATTAATTAACAAGGGGCACACTTTGTAGCACAGATCTGGCAATTAGAGAGACAACTCTTAGATTTTCTCGGATTTATGGGCCTTTTTCTAACCAATCGTCCTTCTTTCTAGTACCTTTATTATTTATTGCACAAAATCCATTTTTTTAATAGACAAAAATATTACAATGGCTACACCCATCAAAAATAACAATATTTCCATCGGTGCAATATATGGTTAAAATTAGAATATACAAAAATTATTTTGAATGAGCGGGTGATGCAATTAGTTATCTTATTTCATTATAATAATTAATTTTTACTCTACATCATGAATTCGATCATTGAAATCGGTATTATAATTATATATATAAATTGCCAACAAATGCCCTTATTAATATTTCTTAAATCGTATTAGAATTTAATATTTGAATTAATGGTTGTTAGTATTTATGTTTTCCATCATGTAAATTCATTAGGCTCAATAAATTTAGTAATTACTTACTATATATTATCTTAAGTCCCTTTACTTAAAAAAAAAAAAAAAGTCCCCAAACACTACCGTTATGAATTTAATCTTAAAATCAATATTTGACTATATATTTTTTTAAAGAAGTAATATTTTCTATGTATGGTGTGTTAATCACCCACTTCAATAATTAAAAAAAAATCTCTTAATTGTAAGGTGTGTGTGGTGCATTGTGCTCACCACCACTTCTATTTTCAATGTCATTCTCTTATTTTTCTGGTGGCTTTCTTTTTCTGTCACTCAGTGTTAAAAAGTAGGGAAATTATAGTTATTAGACCTATTATGAAAATTAATTGCGAATTTAGGCACTTAAGTTTTTTTTTGCAAACTTGTATTTCCATTTAATTTTTAAATTTAAATATTCTTCTTAAATTCG
>JBBMEF010000025.1:3738594-3754590 GCA_037832685.1 Sicyos baderoa
AAAAATCCAGCTCATTCTTTACTCTTCTCACTCTTCTTCCTTCTACTATATGTCTTCAATTCTTTGTCTCTAACAGAGTCTTTCACCATCTCGATTCCATTTACCAAAATGGATCTGGTTTTATAGGATTTGATTTCAGGTCAAGAACCTTGGCTTTGAGTGATGATTATCTATTTTAAGGGAACTCATAAACTTAACAGATTTAAAAGAGAGGATATAAGAGAGGAAGAAGATGATGTGGAAACAAAAAAGAGAGAAATGAAGAAGTCAAGTTGGAAGAGAGAACGACTCAAAAACCACATCATTGATAAGTCTGCAACATTGGTAATTTTGTGACAGGGTTTAGTCATTTAATGATAGAGACTAATGGGCGAGTATTTAATAAAACATAGGAATTAACTTTCAGATTTGAAGTTATGGAGAGAAAAAGAGAGCAGAAAGCTCTTTCAAACCACAGGGGCTAAAAGTGTTCCCTTTTCAATTATTTTATTAGCTTGGAAAATGTGGTTTGCTGGAATGGAATGTATTTCAATCGTTAATATTTCTGATTAGATATTTATTTATCTAATTTATACCCATTAGTTCTTGTGCATGCTTAACTACCTATCTTAAGCCTAACTTTTCTGGTTATCATCACATTTTAGTTATTATATATTGCTGCTAAAGTAATTTTTATAATGCAGATATTTGATGTTGGGGAACATAAGGAAGGCAGTGCGTTCACTTCATACAGGCCCCAGACTTAGGCATTTAGAAGTGAGGAACAGCGGGAAAATTATTACTGTAGAGCCTCTCTTTCAAACCAAATTGCTCTCTCATTATAGATTTTTAGCCAGAGGACATGCTTTCTCCCCGTTGTACACTACAACAAGAAGTTTAAAAAACAGGACTAGAAATTCTAGAAATTTTTGTAACTGGGAAACCAGTAATGTTGTTAAACATCATGTTCACTTTGTCTGGAAAAGGCTTAATTCCAAACTCTCTTCCAATGGCCGTAGTTTTCCCACCTTAAATGAAGTTGCTCGAGCGTTCTGCTTGGCCATGTCTCGTTCTCATCTGATAGTTCCTGGGATATTTGCTTTTACATGTGGAGAGCTAGCATGTGCCCAAAGGACATTCTCAAACATAGATCACTATCATTCTCAGAATTCTTTCTACATCCGTGCACAAGATGGACATGCTTATTTGATTTCACTACTATTTTCTACTTTAGAAGGCATTATATTATTATTTAGAGCCCTTTATTTGGCGATCTTGTTCTCACCTAGCGTATTGATGGCTCCATTCGCGGATGTCTTTGGATTTCGCTTCAGGAGACTCTGGCTTCAGGTTGTTCATCGTACTTTGGAAAAAGGTGGTCCAGCGTTCATTAAATGGGGTCAGTGGGCGGCAACAAGGCCAGATCTCTTCCCTAGAGATCTATGCAAAGAGTTATCAAAGCTTCACACTAAAGCTCCAGAGCACAGCTTTTCCTACTCGAAGAAAACTATAGAACGGGCATTTGGTCGAAAACTTTCTGAGATATTTGAGAATTTTGAAGAGCAACCTGTTGCATCAGGAAGTATTGCTCAAGTACATCGAGCTTCTTTGAAATTTCGATACCCTGGTCAACAAATAGAGCCTATAGTGGTTGCTGTAAAAGTCAGACATCCTGGCGTTGGTGAATTAATTAGGAGAGATTTCATTATAATTGATTTTGTAGCAAAAATCTCAAAGTTCATTCCTACTCTCAAGTGGTTGAGATTGGATGAAAGTGTGCAACAATTTGCTGTTTTTATGATGTCTCAAGTTGACCTTGCTAGGGAAGCTGCTCACTTGAGCCGATTTATTTATAATTTTCGACAGTGGAAGAATGTTTCATTTCCTAAACCCGTGTATCCACTTGTTCATCCTGCTGTTTTAGTGGAAACTTATGAACAAGGGGAATGTGTTTCACACTATGTTGATGAGCTTGAAGGATATGAAAGACTCAAGTCATCATTGGCCCACATTGGGACACATGCTCTTCTAAAAATGCTTCTGGTAATAACTTGTATATTATTACTGTACCCTTGCTGACTATCTTCCTTCTTTTAAAGGATTTTCATCATTTGCTTAAAACCCATTCTTTTCTATTTTTACCTTTCCGAAATGGTTTCTTCAGTTACTTGAGTGTTGCACATTTCTTGATAACTAGGAGGTCAATCTTCTTTGTTTCAGGTGGACAACTTTATACATGCAGACTTGCACCCTGGAAATATCCTTGTCAGAGTGTCTAGTGAAAAGTCCCGGCGGAAGCGATTCTTCAAATCAAAGCCTCATCTTGTCTTCCTTGATGTGGGCATGACTGCTGAACTTTCTGGAAATGATAGAGTAAATTTACTGGAATTTTTTACAGCAATCGCTCGTAGAGATGGCCGCACTGTTGCTGAACGTGCCCTTAAACTAGCAAAACAACAAAATTGCCCTGACCCAGAGGCATTTATTGAGGTAAACATTGTGTGTTACTTTTTTATAAGCTTTTAGAATAGTTGTGGTTTAGGTTGTGGACTGCGGAGTTGAGCTTTTAGAAACATGTATTTGGGCAAACTTGGTTTTTCGTCTCTTCTTTCTCATTTTAAGGAACTTTTATTCAAAGTTTTGGAACATAAAATATTGGGATCTTGTTTCTTTTTATGTTTTTAGCAGTAAAAGTATTGTTTTATTGGTTTTTACTTATACAATGGAAAGTATTAATTGAAAGTAAAGTGGTATTTTTTTTTTTAATATTTCGTTAAAAAAAAATTGATTCTCAAGTAGGTCTTTAATTTTTTTATTTTTTTTTAATTCTTAAAATCTTTAGTACAAGTGACTACCAAGGAAAAAAAGTACAAGTAAGAAATTGTTCTCAACCCTTTTTTTTGTTTTAGTAAAGAAAGAAGCAATTTTTAGTTATATTTTTGTTTTTTCTTTAAAGTAAGTAGAAAACAAGAAAGAAAACTTAATGTGTGCGCTTTGATGCATTTAACATTGGTGGCTTCAGTGTGAATTTGAGATTAGATTGATGGACGGTTGGGAAGGATTTTCCAAATTTTTGAAAACTGTTATTAACATTTGAGAGTCATTCCAAATGATTTGATTCTAGTTTTTGTGAGATTATTTTATCTGATCACCGGCTTACAGGAAGTGACCGAGGCATTTGCATTCTGGGCTACACCAGAAGGTGATCTGGTTCATCCTGCCGAAGCCATGCAGCAAGTACTGGAGAAAGTGAGGCGTTACAAAGTCAACATCGATGGAAATGTCTGCACTGTGATGGTGACCACATTGGTTCTTGAGGTAAGTCCAGTCTGCTTTTTCCATATTCACAAGATTGCATTTATTTTATACTGTGTTTGGGTGGATGGGTGAATTATTATAAACTGTGAGTTATTTTAAATGGGAGATTATTATAATGGGGGGTATAATACCCGAGTATGGGTGCCGAATACAGGTTATTATAACATAGAGTTTTATGATAACATAGGTATCGACCTTGAAAGAAAGCCAAGCTACAGTTAATATAAATAGAGTAGCCGACTGTAAAGGAGAGGAAATGTTGGAAAAGCCCGGTTACTGGAGAACATTGAGTGAGTTATTATAACTGGATAGGAGGGTTTTAATAGTTAAGAACTTAGGATGAGGGGTCCTCAATGGGTGGCGCGGTGGTCGAAAACTTGGGCGTTGAAAGTGTGCTCCCTTCAAAGTCCCAACTTCAAGACTCACTTGCGACATTAATTTGTAACCACCTTCTGTGTCTCCATTTCTTCAATGTCTTTCGATACTTGGCCTAGGGACGGGCGTAGTTATTCTGGGTATAGCGAAGTGAAACTCAGATTTTCCAATTTAAACCCAAACATCGATTGAGTTATTATAATCAAACTTTAAACAGAGTCGGAGAGAATTATTTTATGGTCCAATGACTTGTCCACGGTTGGCACGTGCTGATACATTTCTTTGATTACACTTGTATTTCTGATTTGTATAGGGTTGGCAGAGGAAACTTGATCCAAGTTATAATGTGATGGAAACACTGCAAACTCTATTACTGAAAGCCGATTGGGCTAAGTCTCTTTCGTACACAATTGAAGGGTTGATGGCCCCTTAGAATGATGTTTTTGGCTGTCTGATCTGCTCCAACAAAACATCAATTTTGTCCATGTAAAGGAGAAGTTTATTACAAATTAAGCCTAATGTGTTATTTTTTGAAGCTCAATCTTATATTCACCATCATTTTTTCTAACTCAAATATCAGGCTGAAGCAGTAGATAAAAGTATAAAACAAATAATGTGGTAAACAAACAACACAACCCAAGATTCTTTTGATTTCTAATGTACTGGTCAAATGTAAAGTTAGCATCTTTTGCTCCAAACATAACTTTTCCATACATGTTTCTCATTTGTATTTGATTTTTACTACACCACACATTGAGTTAAGTAAACCATTATTTTGACTGTAGTGGAGTATAGATATATGGTTCGCTCCATGGCTGTTTGTTTGAAGAATTTCTAATATTCTTGTTCATATAAAGGTTTCATATGTAAATGTTAGATATTAAATACCCATTAGATGAGACTTTTGTGTCTGAATTATGGAGTTTTATTTAGATTATCCTTCTTATTCCAACAAGGAAGCATCGTTTCTTTTTGGTTAGTCAATGTTGGGCCGTTCTCTCAAATTTCAGCAATCTCATCATCGACTATTTCCTTTTCTTTTCTTTTTTTTTATTTTTTTTTTATTTTATTAGAACAATTGGGTGTGGGAGAATTCGAACACATGACCTCTTAGTCATCGGATGTACATTAATGCATAGAGCATTCTTGAATATTGATATGTTTGTTTATATTTCTCAAGTTGCACAATTAAAAAATTTCAAGTTTTTTCTTTCTTTCACATGCTCACTTTAAGATTATATCGGGCTGGATTTATGATAATGAACGATTATCAATCAATACGACAAACGATTCCACTTTTGTAAATGTTATGAAATCGGCAATCACTAATCGAAATGGAAACGTAAGACAGATAATACGATAACGAAAAAAGAGAAGAACAAAAAATTCACACATGAATTTACGTGGTTCACTAACGTTGTGTTAGCTAGTCTACGGAACCCCCGACTAACTAATCGTAAGGCTTCAATGCGGCATAATACAACAGGAAATAAATAAAATTGATTATGTGTCTTCAGCTATATAACTATTTATTTGGCCTAATAAAATTGATTATGTGTCTTCAAATTTTTCTCTCATATTGTTGAACTTTTTAGTTGAAGAGTTGTTTAAAGGCATTATATAAAATTAGAAAGATGTTTGACTAATATTAAAACGGTGCACCTTTTCCAGTTTTACATAAAACTCAACCACCCATAAAACAAATTAGAAAAGAAAAAAAACCTGATTCCATACCTAACTGCCACAAACCACAGAAATGGGAAGAAAATTCTCTGGAATTTTATTATTTAGAATCATCAAACAAACACAAAATAAAAAAGAGAAACCCCAAAAAATCTCTCCATTGAAAGTTTCCAGAAATGCAGGCATATATTTCTCCTCATAATCATGATCTTAATTTCTTCATATAATTGTCTCTTACATTCAAATTGAAGTTGTTGTTGTTCAAATTGTGGCAGGGATCCAAAGCAGCCAATCGTTTCCAATTTCAACTTCTTCTGGTTATTGTGCTCTGCCTCCTCGCATTCTCTTCCACTCTCGAGGTATTTTTTAACCTAGTCTGTTGGGAATACAAATAAAGTGTAATCGAGATAGATAAACATCTTTTGGCCTTTCGGCCGGGGGAGCCAAAAATAAATGTATGAAAATCTAAAGTAGACAATATTATATTATACTAGAGGTTCCTCGACCTTATAACTTTGCGGTCACGTTCAGATTGGAGAAACTTGTTCGTCCTCGGGCGAGAAGTGCGATTCGGGTCTGCTTTGTAACACCTGCCCTGCGAATGGAAATACGAGGCCTAGATGTACTCGAATCCAGCCGATTAGTCCAACATCCAAGGCTAGTGTCTCTGTCTCTACAATGTGGCTCTAATTAAATTTATATTTGGATGATAATGATGATGATGATGGTGATCTCAGGTTAAAGGGCTGGCGTTCAATCGGTACTCGTGGCTTACGACTCACAATTCGTTCGCTCGTTCCAGCGAGAGTATCCTATTGGCGCCCACCAATCAGGAACATAGCGTCACCGATCAACTAAATGTGATTTCATTTCTCTCTTCTTCTTCTCTTTGCTTTTTTTTTTTTTTTTTTAAATTAGGGTGGGGATTCGAACCTAACACCGCTTGATCATTGGGCGTACACTAATGCCGCTGAGCAACAGCTCATGTTGGCTTCTTCTCTTTGCCTTTACAACCATTTTCTTCAAAATTGTTACTATAATCCAATGGTTTTCAATTTATTTCAACTGTAATGGAACCGCCCAACAAAGACAAGTAGTTCATACGCATAATGCTATTTTTTATGATTGAGAATCTAAGAAAAAAAAATGAAAAAGAAAATTTAATTTGTATAAAAGAAACGGAATAATGCAAATTTGATAATTATTTTATTTTTTAAAATTAAATTTACAAAAACTATTTAACTTATTTTTTTATAGTTTGATATCCGTATTTTAACTATGTTTTTTAATACAAAATCTAAATTTAGAAATCTAAGTCTCATTTTGATAATTATTGAGTTTTTTGAAATTTAAGCTTACAATTATTAATCAGGCCTATATTTAATTTTCATTAGTTTGATATCTATATATTTTACTTGTGTTTTTTAAAACTAACCCAAAATTTGAAAGCTAAAATAAAAAATAGTTTATTGTTTTTGGTTTATAAAATTTGGTTTGTATTCATATATTTTCTTAAGAAAAGATGACATCATATATAAAAAGTTTGAATTTCAAAAATAAAATTAAAAAATCTAATGGTTATGAGGTTTGATAAAATAACTTCCAAAAGATTGTTTTGATTTTGAAATTGAGTTAAGATTCAAATATTTAACGTATTGGAATGAAAATCAGCTTCAATTTAAAAAAAAAAAAAAAAAAAAAAAATGATTAACAAATAAGAACTTAATTTTTAAAAATTAGGCAATTTTTCATCCCTCCACCATAACTTTCATCTCTTGAAGTAACAAAAGTTTTTAAGAAAAAAACAAGTTTTTTAAAAACTAAATATTTGTTCTTAATAAAAATATAGACAAGAAAACAATGAAAAAAAGTGTTAAAAAACAAATAATTGTGAAAGAAATGTTACATTATTGATGTGAATAGTCTTTTTAAAAGTGGAAAGGGGCCGTAGGTGCATTAATTTATTATCAAATTGGTGGCTGTCACATGCTTTAATTTATTATTAAATTATGGTTTAAAAAAATATTCTCAGTTTTTTTTTAGATAACTTGCTTTAATATAATTATTCCTATATGATAACTTGGTCTTAAGCCAAAGTACAATTAGAATAATTTAAAAAATATATAATAATTCAACGGAATCTTTACCATTTCCCACAAGAAAACGACGATCATATTCCAACAAATCCAACGGAATCTTTACCATTTCCCACATTACTTTTTTTTTTTTTTTTTTTTTCAAATATAAATTTTGATAAGATAATTTGTGGGTTTAATTTTCATTGAATTAAATATGATGGATTTGCAGAATGGAGTTCGAGGACTAATGTTGGATATGTACGACTTTCAAGATGATATTTGGTTGTGCCACTCCTTTGGTGGCAAGTGTTTGAACGCCACTTCATTTGTAAGTACACTTTTACAATAAATTATTATTTACTTTTGTAATTATTATTGAATAAAATAGAAAACATGTTATATTATGTTGGTGCACTTCCACTTCAAAATTAATTGAGAATATGAAGAGTAGCTTCTTTTCGATGTAATATCCTTAACATGTTTCTTAAGATAGTATTTCTTTTGAGCTCACTAATTTTGAATTAGATCTCAAATTTTCATTTTTATCGAACCAAATATCGGTTTGAACTTATAAACTCGTATATTATATTAGACATTATGAGGTTGCATCTCAAAATCAATTAACTATGAGAGAAGTAACCTATTTCTAATGTGAGATCCTTAACAAAATAGAGCTCTAATTCATCATGTAATACTTAGTAACCAAAAGGTTATGGATTGGAATTCCCTTGTTGAATTAAATAAAAAAACGAATATTTTGAATATGTTTTGACTTCCTTCCAGCAACCGGCAATAAATGTGTTGAAAGAAGTAGAGAAGTTTTTGGGAGCAAACCCGGAAGAGATTGTGACAATCTTCATAGAAGATTACGTGATGTCCCCACAAGGCTTGATCAAGGTGTTCAATGCTTCTGGATTGAACAAATATTGGTTTCCAATTTCCAGAATGCCTCAAAAGGGTGGCGATTGGCCGACCGTCGATGACATGGTGAAGCAAAACCAGAGACTGGTAGTTTTCACCTCAAAGGAATCGAAAGAGGCCTCCGATGGCATCGCTTTTCAGTGGCGCTATGTCGTCGAAAGCCAATGTAAGCTCGTTCTAGTGTTCATTATACTTTGTGATGTTATGAGTTTTGTGACATTTAATAAGTGTAAACTTGGGGGATGCATTTTCAGATGGAGATGAAGGAATGAAGGCTTGTCCAAACAGAGCAGAGTCGCCTGCAATGGATACGACAACCATATCATTGGTCCTCATGAACCATTTTTCGACTAATCCCAACATGACAGCCGTTTGCTCGGATAATTCGGCCTCGTTGATTAGCAAGATGGATACTTGCCATAAAGCAGCCGGCCAACGGTGGCCAAATTTCATTGCTGTTGATTTCTATGAGGTATCATTTTACTGCACAATTCACATATCTCAACTCTAATTTTGCTTCACAATGTGCTATTTTATTGTTCGAACGAAGCACATATAAATGACACTTGCACCCGCATTGCTCCCTTTGTCGCCTTTCTCGCTTGCCCATCTCAAATGCATGGGAGATAGGGAGACGGCGGCAGTGTGATGACAAGCGGGCTGCGACGTCTAACAATAAGATTAGGTCATGCACGTATAAATATGAACTAACTAATGGGTGCTGCCGTACTTACTCTATTTGTAGTTGAGCGATGGGGGAGGTGCTCCAGAAGCTGTGGATATAGCCAATGGCCATCTCACTTGTGGGTGTAACAATATCGCCTATTGCAAGGTTCGTATCTCATCATAACACACTAAAACATGTTTGAATCGAAGAGAAATAGATGCATTCATTGCTCAAAAAGTGTAAGAGCTGGTGGGATTTTGAGAATAAGTTGTTAACTAACCGAAAATCAAATGCACAAGCAGGGAAAAACAGGTGAATGCGATAACCCACCGATTTCACCCCCTCCACCGGCCGCCATTGATGCTCCAGTGCCAGATGATGCACACCTTAATGGCAGACCAGTCGAGCTCAGATGGTTGCTTGGAGCAATTTCGGCCATGACAGTGTTTTTAGGCCTCAATTAGTCACAAGTTTGTTGTTTTCTATCTCCTTACTACTAATTCAAATTATAATGTTCAAATCAAATATATTTGAGAACACTCTTTTAATGCGAGGATCTTTTCAAAGTGTTATCTGCTAAAACGGAATAAACAGCAATGTCCAATGATGCATACAGCTAGATATAATGGACAAGTCGCATGGCATTTAATGCCTAGCTTTAAATGCATTAATATCATCATCAATAAAGAAAGGGCCAAATATGTCAAAAAGGGATGCTCATATATTCATTTCTATGTAGAAATGGGCCACTTTTATCACCCACAAGTTTTTAGGGAGAGGCTATATCATCATAGCTGTCAAGTAACATCAAAGCTAGGGACTTTGATACCCTTTCATGGGAGAAAATGATGGGAAATTCATGTTACATGGAGCATAAGGGACCCTTTACTTTATTAGGCCCAATCAGGAATTTGTTATCACATTCATACATTGTTGATTAACTGGACACAACTTTATAAGCTATAAATAATGTTTATAAATGAAGTGTAGATGCTCAAGTTGAACTTTTTCCTATTATTTTCAAATTTCTGATATTGAACCGTGAGGTAATGGAGCAAATAATTTAACAAAATAACAATATACCTAATGCTCGAAGATCATCTTTGGAGGGGCAGTGACAGAGACATGAATTGATTGATTTTATCTTCAATGGTATAAGGACTGCAATGGAAGCTATAGACAGCAAAAATGATGAACTATACATATTGAGATTGACATTGGCGCGGCTGCGTAGGACAGCTTCTAAATGAAGGACTTGGCATTCCAGTTGCGGATGACAATTCGGGTGTCCCGAGCTGGAAAAGTTGACTGATACTTGTCCAGGTTTTATTGACTTTTCTCATTGTTGAGTATTGAGTTCAGCCACATCGTTGCCACCCGATTCGGTCGCCTGCCTCGCATTTAAATCATCCTTCACGGTGTCTGAATGTGAGATCTCTGGGTCCTTTCCAGGTTTGCGATCCTGAGACAGAATTGAAGGTTTGGTTTAATGATCAATTTGAAACAAACTTTAAGAGGTTGGAAAAGATAAATGGAGCATTCAATGAATTAAAGGTTCTGTAATTCTCAACTGAAGCATGTTTTTTAATTTCCCACTCATGCCGTGCTCATTCAACCAGAAAAAATAAGCACGAAACGATCATATTGTAAACACCTGCTTGGGAACGAATGAACTCTTATGAGGAAAAGAACCATTCGGTAATAGCGAGGGAACGTGAGTTCTTTTTTATTCAATAACAATTGGAGGGAAGATTTGAACTCGTAACCGGTTACTAGATTAGATTATAGATCATGCTACTGAAGCTATGCTTTTGTTGACCGGAAAAGTGAGTTAAAGGACTACTAGAGTTGTATTTTGATAAAAAGGATTCAGATTCGTTTCGTACATTAGTGATGCTTTGATGAAATTAACTACATGCCAACCTCATCATTATCTTTTCATTCATTATCTGAAACTGACAGTATCTGGATTAATTAAAAGTATGATTCAAGGAATTGTGCAACCACAAACTTTCTGAGTATTAACAAAACGATCCAAGACATATATAAACCAATAAATGAACTTCAACTAGAGATAGTTTCATACCCCTTTAAAGGTAGACTCTTCAGCTTCAAGCATATGAATAATATGTCCCATTTTTGGCCGCTTTTGAGCATTCGGGTCCACACAACGCAATGCAACAAGAAGTGCCCGCTTTAATGCTCTTGTAGTAGGCTTTTCAGAGAGCTTTGGATCCAATACGGCCTCTGGATTTCGGTTACTCACCATTCTCTTAAGCCAATCGATCAAGTTCACCTGTAAGATTTAATCTCTGCAAACTCATAACCAAATACAAGGAAAAGAGAGATCTGAAGAATAGTTTATCCAGCACTTAATCATGAATTTTCTTCAGAGTATGAAGCATACCTCATCTGGAGGACGACTATAATCAACGGGGTTCCTTCCTGAGATTATTTCCATGACTAGTATTCCAAAACTATACACATCACTTCTTTCATTCAGCATGCCTGTACTCGCATATTCGGGCGCTACATAGCTGGAAAGTAGCACAAATCCCATTACAAACTCTACATTTACCTATCGGATACCAAAAATATATAGGCACATCCAAAGAGGCATGTACGTACCCAAATGTCCCCATGACTCGGGTTGTAATATAGCTGTTATCAGAGCACAATAGCTTTGCAAGCCCAAAATCTGAAACCTTGGAATTCCATTGCTTATCAAGTAAGATATTGCTTGATTTGATATCCCGATGAACAACCTTTGGTTCCAATCCCTCGTGAAGGTAAGCTAGCCTACATATGAACATCATAATACGTTAATGCCAACAATGTAATGCCAGGGGATGGAAACCCCCAAACTTCTTCAATTGAGTTAAAGCTAGGCAATACCCTTTCGCGGTTCCAAGAACGATATTCATCCTAATCTCCCATGTAAGAGGACTGAAAGATCCTACATCCCCATGAAGCCATTGCTCCAAGTTTCCATTATTAATGTACTCATATACAAGCATCCTATCACACAACATGGAGGAGAAAAGGCAGAATTTAGAACTCCACTTTAAAAAAATCAACACAAGGGATTAAAATGCAAGCAAACAAGGAAAACCACATAACAAGTAAAGTTTCATCTTTAGAATTATAAGCTTGCTGATACAAATGGAAGCAAAAAAACAGAGTACCTATGAGCTCCTTCAGCACAATATCCCAACAATCTAACTAAGCACTTATGTCTGACTCTCCCAATTGCTTCAACTTCTACTTTAAACTCCTTCTCAGCTTGTCCCCTACAAAACAAATGATTCATTAATGCAAAAAAATCCCAATTCACAAACTAAGACATAAAGACAGCAAAAAAGAGTACCTATTATTCAGCAAATTCTTAACAGCAACCTGAGTTCCATCCTCCAATATGCCATGGTAAACAATTCCATACCCACCTTCACCAATCACATTATCAGGAGCAAAACCATCAGTGGAAGCTTCAAGCTCCCTAAGAGTGTACCAATGGCCCCAACCCAAATGCGAAACTTCCGGAACCACCTTCGGCAACTGATCGCCGCCGCATCGGTCCTCTCCGCTCCCCTGCGAGGAAGACGACCGGCCGAGGCGCTCCGGATACATAATCCTATGATCCTTACCGATATCAATATGAATCCTATTCACTCGCTCCTCATCCTGAGGCAAGGAAAGCAAAGCCTGCCGCTCAATTCCAGGGATTGGCTCCGGTTCCGGAGAAGGGTCGACCTGAAAATGGGGTCTACTGGGTTTGTGCTGTTCTTGGTTTTGAGCAAGGGCATGATCGATTCTGATCTCTTGAATCTCTTTAGAGTCGATTGGGATTTTGGGTCTGTGAGAAATCTTCCTACGAGAGCGTTTAGAGGCAGCAATCCAAAGGGAGATTAGGAAGAGAAAGAGCACAAAGGCGGCGCCGACGCAAACCCCAAGAACAACCCACAAGCGGAGGCCGAAAATGGATGTCTGATTGGAGAGCTGGTCGGCCATGGCGGCTGATTTGTGATCGGACATTCAAATTCATACAAACCCACAAAGGTTCAAAGAATGGAGAGGATAAATTTATAGTCGGTGGTGGAGAGAACAGAGGCAGTGAA
This sequence comes from Sicyos baderoa, assembly GCA_037832685.1. Classification (NCBI taxonomy): domain Eukaryota; kingdom Viridiplantae; phylum Streptophyta; class Magnoliopsida; order Cucurbitales; family Cucurbitaceae; genus Sicyos; species Sicyos baderoa. The sequence continues at coordinate 3,751,731 of JBBMEF010000025.1, forward strand.
AGAAAAAGATGAGTAAAGGAAGCAGCTGGCTTGATGGGACCTTTTGGAATCCATCAAATTTCCAATCCCAATTTGCTTTTCTTTGGGCTTCCCACTAAACTTCTAATCAAATAGGGCACAAACCAAAATTCATCTAAATTGTCCTAATTTCATTATTGGTTACTAATATAATTCGATTTTCCTCTCAAATAAATAGTACTTAGAGTTGTGGTCTAATCATCCACTTATACTAAAAAATAATCATTACATTTGTAAATAAAATTGATTTTTTAAAATTCAAATTAATATTGTCATTTTGATGTAAATATGATTTTGGATTCAGAATAAGAATGAGATATCAAGATTAGATGATAGATAATTGGATGTACATGGTTATGTTGAATTGAGGGAGATTTTTGGAACAACAAAAAATTTTAGTTCGTTACTTTTTCAGCTCAATTAAAGAGACAATTCAACTCAACCAATCTCTATATTTTCTTTTCTTGAATTCGATTGGGTCATTTGATTCATTAATAATATAATTATATTTCATCAAATTGTATATAAACAAAATACAATTTTCAATCAATATCATATCAATGAAATGAAATAAATATTTATTAAAATGTGAAATATTCAATCAAAAATCACTCACCATTAATCTCACATTCATAATTTATACGAAAGATCTCAACTATAGAACATAACAATAAATACATTTGACTTTCATAAATTATATAGATAATTAAAACAATAAAAATATATGATATATTTTGACTTCCATAAAGCCAATAGATAATTAAAACCAACAAAAAAAAAAAATACATAATTTGATTATATATATATATATATATATATATATATATATATATATATATTATCATGATATAAATATTCTCAAGACTCGACATTATTTTAAAGAATATTGGAAAATAAAAGGTTTAAAAATAATAATTAAAAAAAATAAATATACGTATACATAATTATATACCACCATTTTCTCTTCAAAAGCTTGTGTAATCAAAGCTCTTAGGCCACCCCTTTCTTAGGACATACTAGATTTGACCGATGGAGGAAAAATACTTGATATCATTTTATTTCTTGATATGTGTTTTTATTTATACACATATTGAGAATAAGAGATTTACAACAGATGATTAACAAATTAACTAATATTGAACTAATTTGTTGTCGTCTCTAATACTCCCCCTCAAGGTGGGAGGTGTATGTCAAGGATGGTCAGCTTGGAAATCAAGTTGTTGAGCAGAGCGAACTGGCGGAGCTTCAACAAACCATCTTGGATTTTGTCCGCACGAAGTGAATATCAAATTCAATATGCTTGGTGGGACGTTCATGAAAGATGGGATTTGAAGCAATGTGTATAGTTGTTAAATTGTCACAAAATAGAACTGAGGTGTGACGGGAGTTGCAGGTCATGTAATAAGAAAGTAAGCCAGCTAAGTTCGCAAAAAGTTAGTGCTAACGCACGGTACTCTACCTCAGCGGAGGATTGACTGTAAAGGTGATGACTGGTCATGATATTGTTAGATATAAGAGTTTATCGATCAAACGTTTATATAGGGATGGATTAGTAGTGGAGTAAGCTTAAAATTAGGATCCATGGAAATATGATCTAGTTTATAGTCTAATAGGCCAACCTCTTTGATAATTTTCAAGGCATAATATTTATGTGACAATAGAAGACCATTGAAACTTTGTGCTAGCTCAAGGCCGAGGAAGTACTTAAGAGCACCAAGGACCTTAAAGTAGAATCGTTGATAAAGAAGAAGTTTTGAGGATTCAAGCATAAAAGGATTAACTCGTGTTAGTATTATGTCGTCGACATATATGAGAAGAGTTACAAAGTCAGCTTCAAATCCTTTCACAAACAAGGAACAATCAAAACTACATTTAATTTTATTCCTTCAAGCTCATTGAAGACACGACCCATTTAAAACTCTAAACCTAATTAACCATTTGTCCATTCACTTTTCCATTCCATGACTGCCGCCACCGACAACTTCATTTTGCTTATTATTCTTCAACTTGTCTGCCTGGGCATATGTCCCAACAATCCTCCCCTCGAATAAAGTTCCACCGAGTCTCTTCGTGGGCTCAACTTCTGATTCGGCACCCGAGGATTCAATCCTCCCCTCGAACAAAGACTGAACCTCCCCTCTAATAGTCAATCTGTCTAGATGTAGATAGACCAGATTTCCGCAACGACTATTATATCCGACTAACTCCTCTTCTCCTCAGAGTACACCGCTAGTCAATTTGTTTAGCTCACATTCAAACCAAACTCCTCTTCTCCTGAGAGTACACCGCCAGTCTGGTTAAGCTACCACAAATTTTCGTCTTCGGGCTTCAACGTCTTTATTCTACACTGGGGTGATTTCTCGACATGGTTATGTTTGGGGCACGGCTCTGATACCAATTGATAAGGATGACAACCCTACCCTAATCTCCACATTGGTGTGATATTGTAACGACCCGACTTCCTTAACTCTAATGGGGGCGTTACTTATGCATGACTTAAAAATGAGTTTTTAAATAAAATGGGCAACAATTACAAATGAGCATTTAAGTAAAAACAATTTATTCCAAAATACGTAAAGCGATTCAAACAGTTATAAAAGTAAGGTTTGGGATCCCAAAGGAAAAGTTATAAAGCGTAGAAAATCGGTATAAGTTTGAAACATAACATGACACGAGTTCGAAATAACAAAAATGATAAATAAATGCGGAAGATTAAGGACGCCGTGCCCATGATCACAGAGCTCCACAGTCAGCCACCTTGATATGCTCCCATACCTGGAAATATAAGGGGTGAGTACATATATAAATATATATACCCAGTAAGAAGTTCATCATGGGGGAA
>JBBMEF010000025.1:3754690-3773582 GCA_037832685.1 Sicyos baderoa
CTGGTTTGAGCGAACTTTAACAAGTTTTTCTATGTATTTTACTAAGTATTTATCTTATTCGCAGTCATAAATCCACTTGCATCCGCGAGTTATCAACAGTATTGATAAAGTTGCATTTAAGTTTCATAAGAAATATGTTTCTCTGTTTCTGCCTCTATAGCATTGCTCGGGACGAGCAACGTGCAAGTCTGGGGGTTTGATACCTCTCCAAAAGAGAGTATTCTAGCCCTGAAATAAGGTGTTTTTAAGCATATTCCTACAGCATAACATTCATATTAGTAGCTTGAATCACCCAAGAACAGTGAAATACACATAAAATGCAAAGCATATTGTAAAAGAGGCAAGAATTAGAAATCCTAAGAAAAAGAGAGTTTTTGAGTAAAAATGCAGAGTTATCAGCATTATTTTAAGCATTTCTGGAACCTTTGACTTGTTGGAATTATTCTTATTGTTTCATGGTGTAAGTATAAAGTTGTTGAAGCTAAACCAACTGAGAAGGAGATATTTGAAAGAGAAGATTGAGATTGGGAAGAAGAGTCCATTGTGCTCTAAATTTATCCACGCATTCGGTAGAGGCGGGAAGATTCTTTTCCTGGCAAAAAGTGAATGATGGAATTCCGTGTTGCTGACGTCTGTTGATGTCATGATTGGAGTAGCGGACAAGAAAGTTCAGAATTCAATCTCAGCCGTTCATCTTTGATTTTGGAAGCCTATAAAAGCCGCATTAAACTTTTGAATGAAGTTCGGCCACCTCTAGATTTATTTCCGCAAAAGTTCTTCTCCATTTTTAGAGTTTTTCCATCGTCTTCTTCAGAGTGTTTCTGCAATTTTCCGCCATTGTTGCCGTTTCTGGAGCTAGCTTGGATTTCCGCCGGAGTTTCTCCGATCGTGCTGAAGTCCACAGCTCTGTTTCTTCTGCATTTCTGATTTCTAGTATACTACTTTCTTAGATTAGATCGTCGATTTAGAGTGTGAACATTATCGATCACTCATCCGTACCTCTTTTAGTTCTTTTATACTGCGATCTGAAGTTTTCTTTACTTTGGAGCACTCTTACTTGCTGTTTACTGATGCATTGATTTTATACAAGTTAGATGATCTCTGTTTGTTAGTTGAATTCGTTCATTGATCACATTTCCATAGGTGAAGGTTAGGGAATGAGTGTGTGATGCATGTTATCGGGGTGAGCAGGGAGATTGATCACATTTCCATAGCTATGTTGTCGTAGGCGTTTTAATTACAAGCATGTTTTGGCTGATCACACATTCGTGTTTGTTATCCTCGTCGTTCCGAGAGGAAGAGGGGCTAGAGACTTACTATAGATGATCATTAGTTTCAGTGATAGGATCTCCTACCTGTTAAAGAGTGAGGTTAGAGATAACAGACTCACTAGTGCGCATTTCATGCTTAAGAGCCTCGAACTTTGATGCGAGAGTGCAAGTTCGAGGAGGATAAATGCATCCCGAGAGGGAGCTTTAGGTTTCATGTTTTCCGGAGCCGCTTCTTACCACTAGTCTTATCCCTGATGCATGTAGAGCACACTTAATCAACCTTAACCTGAGCCTATTCCTTTTGAAAGTTAAATTCACTTGCGTTTAGCACTTACATTAGCATTTTAAACATCATTGCATTCTGTTATAATTTTTCATTGATATTTCCGCGATACATTATGGTGACAGCAATTTGTGTCGCAATTGGTTGTTCATGCATTTTATTTTTGACACCGGAAACAACCACATTATCTTTTACTTTTTGTACTTAACTTTCCTAAGAACATTTGAATCAATTTATACAGTCATTGTGGGAGATGACTTTACTTATCACTTGATGCAAAAAGACCGTGTACACTTGCATGTTAAGAGTTGAATGCTAAGGATATCGCACTTAAAAGATAAAATTCAATTAGCTTTCCATTCTATTAAAAGACATAGTCAGCTCGTATCAGCAATGTCGAGAAAAGAAAGAGAAAGGAAGAGTAAGTGTAGAGAGCTAGAGAAAGTTGTAGAGAAAATTTTAGAGAAATAAAGTGAAGTGTTTTAGAGAATCTATTTGTGTACCTTGTCTCTCCAATCCGCAAAGCGAAAAGCTTGTGGATTGTTTTATTTGTGTTTTAATGTTTTGTAATACTCATCCAGATTTTTAAAAATTGGTATTAGAGTGGTATTAGTTTTTACAAATTGGTATCAGCGCTATGACGAACGTGACGGTCAAATGTCGCTGCCACGATTAATGAATGCGAATTACGAGAGTTGAAGCATCCAGATGAAAGCTCTTCATTGATCTCATGATGCATGGGAAGTAGTCAAAACAGGTTTCGTAGAACTAGCCGATATGACGGGTTATACAGTGAATGAAACCAAAGCGTTGAAAGAGATGCGTTCGAAGGATAAAACGATATTGTACATGTTGTTCCGAGAAGTTGACGAGTCGGGCTTTGAGAAGATTGTGAATGCAACAACTTCAAAAGAAGCATGGAATACTTTAGAGAAAGTGTTCAAAGAAGCCGACCGAGTAAAGCAAGTGCGTCTCTAGACTCTTCGCTACGAGTTGGAGAGCATAAAGATGAAGGAGTCAGAAAGCGTATCTGACTACATCACGCGTGTGCAAAAAGTGGTGAATCAACTCAATCGTAATGGAAAAAAGCTAACCGATGCACGAGTTGTTGAAAAGATTTTGAGACCGTTGACCAAGAATTTCAAGAATATGGTGTGCGCAATAGAAGAGTCAAAAAATCTTGCAACACTTATAGTAGACGAACTTGCATGTTCTCTTGAGGCACACGAGAAATGCAAGAGCAAGAAGAAAGAGGAAACGCTGGAGCAAATGCTTCAGACCAAGACATCAATCAAAGACAAAAAGTTACTCTATTCTAAATAGTTTCAGGGTAGAGGTCACGACCGAGGAGGCCGTGGAAATGGTCACGGTTGTCAAAGCGAAAGTAATGATGCACATAAGTGACATATGAGCAAAGCGAATTGGCGCAGAAGAGGACGCGATCGAGGAAGAGGTGGTCGATCAAATTAGTCAATACATCGAATGCATTAATTTCACGAGTATGGTCAGTATGCGAGTGATTGCTATTCCGACAAATGCTACAATTACGGTAGAAGGACACTTCGCGAAAGATTGTCGAGCGGATAAAAGGGTTGAAGAAACAACAAACTTAGCATTAGAAGGCGATGTGAATGAAGACATCTTATTCATGGTGCATAAGGAAGGTAGCGAAAATAATGAAACTATATGTTATCTCGACTTAGGGGAGCAACCATATGTGCGAACACAAGCACTTATTCAAGGAAATGCAGAAAATTGAAGACGTTCATGTTTCTTTTAACGATGCGTCAAAAGTGAAGATCAAAGGCAAAGGTACGATTTATTTTGTGCAAAAGGATGGCCTGATAGGGTCAATCCAGGTTGTTTATTATGTATCAGATCTCAAAACAAAAATTTTGAGTTTGGGGCAACTGACGGAGAAGGGTTACTCTATATTTTTGAAAGACTATTTATTACACTTGAAGGACAAGCAGGAGCATTTGATCGCTCAAGAAGAGATGGGAAGAAATCGCATGTATATATTGAATTTGAGAAGCGTACGAGAAAAGTGTTTGTGAGTCAATGTAGAGGATAAAGCAACGCTGTGGCATCTTTGTTTTTGTCATCTACATCATAATGGACTAAAAGAGTTAGCAAAGAAGAATATGGTGCATGGTGATGCGCGATTCAATCGATGCAATATAGTTAAGCAAGATGTCAATGTTAAGACCCGACCCAAAAGTGGTCCTAAATTAGGTCTTTTACCAGCATGCATGACTTTAAATCTCATTCAATGCGGAAATTAGAGACAGAGGAAAACTAAATCATCTAAAAGCAATTAACATTTATTTCATTACAAAAACTTGTTCCAAATACATTTCAAAAAAGCCCCGACTGGAGCGTTCAACTCAACCCAACCAAATGATTCTTAAAACAGTAAAGTGCTCCTAAGGGCTTTGTGCCCAGCTACATGCTAAATAAAATAAACAAGACAATAACGACACAAGAGAGTGTCCACAATGGTCCCCATGATCAAACAACCTCTTATAGCCATCTCGGTGCAGTCCCAAGTTACCTGGTGGAAAACCACATAAATAAGAGTGAGTAAACAAGTTTACTCAGTAAGAATCCCCAACCGGAGTACAGTACGATACAACTGGTCATCTAGCATACAAGTATACATTCAAAAAACTATCAACACAGATCAACTTACTTTTCTCACAAAGGTCTGGTATTGACTATGACGAGACATATTCTCCTTTGGTGGATGCAATAACATTGAGATATCTAATTAGCATGACTGCATACGAAAAGCTTGATATGCATCTAATGGACGTAGTAACAACATATTTATATGGATCTCTAGATAATGATATTTATATAAAAATTCTTGAAGGATTACGAGTACCTGAATCATATAAATTGAATTCAAGAGAATTGATTCCATTAAGTTACAGAGATCTTTATATGGATTAAATATTTATTAAAAGAAGGATATAAAAATAACCCTATTTGTCCACCTGTATTTATAAAGAAATCACAGTTAGGGTTTGTTATTATAGATGTATATGTTGATCATCTGAATATTATTGTAACTCTCGAATAGCTTTCAAAGGCAATAGAATATCATCTAAAAGAATTTGGGATGAAAGATCTAGGATAAACAAAGTTTTGCCTTGGTCTACAAATCGAGCATCTAACAGATGAAATATTTATTCGTCAGTCAACTTACATAGAAAGGATTTTGAAAATATTTTACATGGACAAAGCACATCTACTGAACATTCCAATGGTGGTTCGATCACTAGATGTGAATAAAGATGTATTACGACATCGAGAAGATAATGAAGAACTACTTGGTCCGGAAATACCATATCTTAGTGCGATTAGTGCTCTTATGTATCTTGCTAATAATACACGACCTGATATAACTTATTCAGTCAATTTATTAGCTAGATATAGTTCTTCTCCTACAAAAAGGCATTGGAATCGAGTTAAGCATGTACTCTGTTATCTTCGAGGAACAATTGATATGGGTGTTTTATTCCAACAAATCAAATTTTGATATAGTTGGTTATGCATATGCATGATATTTATCTGATTCTCACAAAATTAAATTAAAACTGGTTACCTATTCACATGTGGAGGAACATCTATATCATGGAGGTCCGTAAAGCAAACCATTACAACCACTTCTTCAAATGAGGCTAGTCGAGAATGTGTATGGTTGAAATTAATGACTGAACAAATTCGGGGAACTTGCGACTTACCTTGTACCAGAGACATACTCACAATAATATACAAAGACAATACAACATGTATAGCATAAATCAAAGGATGACACATTAAAGGAGATAGAACTGAACGTACCTCACCAAAGATCTTCTACACACAAATCTCTTCAAAAGAAATTTTGGTTGACTTATTTACAAAGGTATTACCTACTGCAACATTTGAAAAATTGGTATACAACATTAGAATGCGGCGGCTCAGAGATCTCCAGTAGTTTTTTCATGAGGAGGAATAAAAGACATTGCATTATCTTTCCCTTGACTAAGATTTTTCTCATTGAATTTTCCTAGCAAGATTTTTAATGAGGCAGTTATGGATATCTAAGAGGAGTATTATAAATAAATATCTCATAAGAGTCCATCATTAAAGTGTCTACAATTTAGTCTTAAGCTCTCTAACTTTTAGTTAGTTTAGTCAATTGTAGTTTATGCTTTATTAAATATAAACTTCTTGTAATGTTATAGATAAGAGTTTTACAAGACTTGTAAAGAGACAACAAATTCAATAAAAGTTATTCATTTTCTCCCTCTTACATCATTCTCTCTATCTCTTTGATCATTGTCTACTTTTATAATAGTTTATTTATTATTTTCTCTTGTTTATACTTGGTAAATGTTGAGTGCATCTTACGCCCACCTCAACAGCCATTTTATAATATATTTTTCTTAATTAAAAATATTTAGAACTTGAATTCGCAACTAAAAGAATATTATGTGATATATGATCACTAGATTACTATTTGTTTTTGCCACTTCTTAATATTTTATCAAAAAGAAATATATATATATATATATATATATATTAAATCCTTAAATTTGGTTTATCAATATTTTTTTGACAATTTTATTTTGACGCCTTCTTTTCAAATTTTATTGTCTTCTCGAAATATAATTCTTTTTTGAAGTTTGGACTACAAAGTTTTTAAGGAACATTAAAGAAAGATGTCGACTAACTTTTATTCATTTTTTAAATTTGATTAAGAATTTAAATATTTTATTGTTGTACAAGTAAAGTATGTCACATTACTAAGTTATGAAAAAGATCTTCAGATAAAAACAATATCTCTTTTGATATGAGATTTTTTAGAAATGTTAAAAAATAAAGTCATAAAGAGTGATTCGTATAATGAACAATATTATATTAATATAGAGGATTTGTGTTTGTTTTTTTGTCACTAACCTTAATGATGAAGACTAAATATATATATATATTATCCAATAGATCATAAAATTTACTTTTTTTCATTTTGCCCTATAGCAACGACAAAGTCTTCAATTTTTTTATTATTATTAATCAATTAATCGACATTTTTAGTTTCTTAAGAGTAAGTTTAGAACAAGAAGGAACGATTAAAGAGAATTATCTATATATACTTAAAGGGAAGATAATGATTATGAAGATAACCATTATGTTTAAATTAAAGAGTATAATTACAAAGAGAATAAAATAATGAAGAGCCAAAAGGGTCCAATAATTAGTCGGTCTTGTAATCTCACTCTCCCAATTTGTATTAAAAAAAATAAAAACAAAGAGAATAAAATAAAGAATATTAAAAAATAAAAATAATTATAGAAAGTATAAAAAATAGAGGATTTTGCATGTATATAAAAAAAACAAAATAATATCATGTATAGCACAATTTCCAAATTTATTCATTTGAATCACAAAAACGATTAAAGTCTATCAATTGAACTGATAGAAGTCTATCAGTTAAATTAATAGAAGTCTAATGATAATAAAATAGAAATTTTTGATAAAATATGTTAGCTTAAAATTATGAAGAGCCAAAAGTATATTATAGTGGCAAAATTTCCTAAAAAATAATTATGAAAAATAGTGGCCTAAACTAGATAGATGTTCTCTTTATAATAATCAATTTCATCTTTTTCTCCCAACACACCTTCTCGAATTGTTTTTCTATTCAATAAAAATGTTGTGAAAATGAATTTTAGAATGATGATTAATGGTGAAAAAAAAAAGAAGTTACAGTCGGTTTCATTCAAATGGATGTGTTTGTTTGACGTTTGTTTGCCTTTTTTTTTAAAATTTAAAATTTTAGTTAAATTGTGAAAATAATTATAAATATAATACTTAAAAAAAAATTAAAAACCATAGGCATTACTCTCAAATGTACTACTATATTGATAATATACAATATTAAATTAATAATATATAATATTAATGTTCAAAAAAAAATACATAATATTATGAGAAATTTGCATATATATTACAATAAGGCAAAAAAATTGTATAAATAGCAACTTTTTGAAAATATTTGCAAATATAGCAAAATCAGATTTATAGACTCCATGAATAGTGTTTGATAGACTCTATCAATAGTGTTTGATAGACTCTATCAATAGCGTCTGATAGACTCCATCAATAGTGTCTGATAGACTCCATCAATAGTGTTTGACATAGTCTATCAAAAAAAAGTTGCTATATTTGCTATATTTTTAAAAAGTTGCTATAATTCTAATGTAAAGTATAAAAATTTGTTATACAGTGCAAATTCCATAATATTATATTAATGATATAATACACTATTAAACATATTAATAACTATAAATGTAAATATTTTAAAATTATATATATCTATAATTATTTTTTGGGAAATTTGTATGTATATTACAATAAGGCAAAAAAATTGCATAAATAGCAATTTTTTGAAAATATTTGAAAATATAGTAAAATCAGATTTGTAGACTCCATCAATAATGTCTCATCCGTTTTCTTGCTCCCGCTATACCTATAGACTCCATCAAAAGCTCTGATAGACTTCATCAATATTATTTGATAGAGTCTATAAAAAAAAAGTTGTTATATTTGCAATAATTTTAAAAAGTTGCTATAATTTTAATGTAGAGTAGAAAATTTGTTATAGCAAATTCCCTTATTTTTTTGAAAATAGATCATTTAGTTCGATTTTTTATTTTATATATATATATATATTTATTTTATTTTTTTTATATGAATGGATGTGTGTCAACTTCCCACATTTTCATTTCTTTTTAACTTTTTAACTTTCTAACCGTAGTATATAATTTCATATCTTGAACAATGAGCTTTTTTTTTGTGAACTCAATGAGCTTTTTAATCCTATTACAAATTACAACTGTTAACAGAGTATTAAAATCCATGGGACCTTAGGTTAGTACAGTAGGATTATTTTGTTAGTGATTAGGGTTGAGTTGGGTGTGGTACCTCCACATCTTTTTCAATGAATAATAATCTTCCAATTCTCTCTATTATCCATGGCCTTTCTCCTTCTTGTTGTAACTTTATAATATTGACATGAAAAAAATTGGTCTCCCAAACTTCGAATCTTGGATCTACCCCTGGGCGTGGTATCGGTGTCCAAAATAGGGCTTACTTTCTTCCTTCAACCTTGGCTTTCTTCCTCTTAAAAAAAAAATTCCAAAAATCCAAAAAAAAAATGCAAAATATTAGACATCAATTTCTTATCCTCTCTCATTCCTCACAGCAATTTATTTATTTATTTTTTTCTTTAAAAAGCCAAAATAACCTAGAAAGCTGAAATCTAGTGTTGTGATCGACGCTTTCTTCCTCTCTCGCTTGGAAATTGCGTCCTCATTCGTTAGTGGAGCAGCTTCAACCACATCGAACAATGAATAATCTGCCCTCAGTTCTCTCTATATCTATGTTCTTCCTTTTCGTTGCAACTCTCAAATATTCATAATAATAATTCAAAGTACACTAAGAAGTAGACGTGCCCATGCCTTATGAAAAAGTTATTACCTATTTATGACATGCCCATGCTATGCTCTATCAAGCTAAGACTAATTCCACAATGTCAATATTGCAAACTTACGTATTTGTGAATAGTCTCCATCTAAAATAAAAAATAAAAATAAAACTTTGAATAGTTTTAAAATCAAAATCTTTAATCCATCCAACAAAGGCAGATTCCATTATTGACCAAGTGTACAAAAAAGTATCATTTTAATTACAGGATTAAGGTAACTAAGATTGATTAATTAGGTCTAAAGAGGCTAAATAGACGAGAAAAGTGGATTCAGCTACAGGTTGATTAAACAGAATTGTCTTTTATTTTTTTAAATCAAAATAAAAAGTTTGGAATGAAGAGTTGGTTGAAAGAACACTTTAAAGAGGATGATTTCAAACAAATCATGAGCATCAGTATGGGAACCAGCAATGGGAAGACAAGATAAGATAATATGCCCATTTTGATGTTCATAAACAAAAGCAAAAACAAACAAACAAAAACAAGTGGCCTTTATTTTGTCAAGAATGGCTTAAGAAAGTGGCTTTGCACTGGCTTTCTCCCTACAGACCTTAATTTATGGAAAAGCAGAATGAGGAATGGAAGGCTAATGACTCTGGAGTTGATCTATTGGGACAATGAATGGGAATCCAATGGCTTTTATCCCAAAATAAATAAATAAATAATAATGTTCTCCAAGTGCTATGGGTATTCATGAATCAAGAAGTAGAACAGTGTGTTTCTATCATATCAATTACAAATCATTTGGAACATTTCTATTTCTTTATTCAAAACTTAGAATCATCACCTTGTTTGAACTCAAACAAACAAACAAACAAAAAAACTATTTTTGTAATAAGTTTCATTACTGACTAAAAATTTAAAGTATTTAAAGTGGTTTTAGAGCCTATTAGAGACAAAGAAATTAAAGTAAGCACAAAAGCTGTATACTCTAAAATAAATGAGTCAAATTATCACAGATAAGCTAAACACTCACCCAAACATATATCAGAAATAGGAAACATGGCTAAACCCATAAGATGGTTGATGAAAACTAACCAAACAACAAAGTAATGGTGGAGAAAAATCAAAAGTACTTGAATGCAGATTTGTACAAGAGGAGAAAATTGGGCGGACCAGATCTGCATACATAAACCAAGCTCAATGCAACAACTTTTCCGCCATGTTCAGAGTAATTTTACCAAATGCTTGCGAATAATTTGAAGAAAATATTTAGAGGGTGCCCAGAAAATGTCAACAATATTTATGGTTGCAGCTTTGTTGTTTCAGTTGGTCTTTCTGTGTCAATGCTGGAAAAATATGTGAACCAAAAGTAATGAAAATGACAGAAAAACAAAAAGAACCAAGTTAAGTACAGGCCAGTTACCCATTGGAAAGGGAAGGGAATGCATGGCTGTGCTGTGGAGTATTCAGAAGCAGACCTGACCGATTTCCTTCGATGATGCACGGTTCGACCGAGATGCAGTTCTGCAATTCTTGTAAGTCAGGCGCTGGTATGTTATATGGGCGCGACACTACAACATAAAAAAAAAACAAAAACAATCTCATCTTCTTGATTTAATCAATGTAACAAAGTGAAGGAAATGGAGAATTGATCATCAGTCTACGCACCAAACGGAGTCGTCTCCGACTGCCTCACATTCACTTGATGATCTAGGATTACATCTCTACATATATCCTTCAGATGCAACATGGAAAGATCAAGCATTGTTAGTTCTTCTGGCTATTTCAAAATAGAAAACTCTAGTTTTGAACCAATGAAGCATTGTAAAGTTTTACCTTGGAGGATTCAGTCAAGTAAAAGGGGACTGGCGGGACCAATTCAAATGGTGTTTCTGCATTAGTTGTTGCAATGTCTGACATGAAAGGATGGATGGAATTGGAGGCAGCCTTTTGGTCAGGAAAGCTAAGAAAAAGCTGATTTGGTCTCTCTTGGTCAGAGTTAAGTGGTCTGTTTGGCTCAGCAAAGTCCATTCTCAGGTGGGAAAGTTGGAGATATTGCAAACTTGCAGGCAAGTTCATAGGATGCAAACTCAAGCCATTTCTCATTGACAGCATCTGGTTGATGTGAATGAAAGAAACCAGAAATGAACTAAGAGAATGCAATTGATTTATGTATAATTAAAAGAAATGGCATTCATCACACACCTGAACTTGAAGTTGAAGCTGCTTCAGATACTCAATTGCTTCGTCCAACATCGAGGCCTTGTCTGTCTGATCCAACCAACAAAGAGCAAAACTAAAAAAGGGGATGAAATCAAAACAAAACGAGGATGAAATATGTAACTCGATTGTGCTACCTTGTTAGAATTGGGGATGAGATTCTGCAGGGCCTTCATTTTCTCGTTAATTCTGCTCCTCCTTCTCTGTTAGGGGAAAATTTCAAAGAGTAAGGCAATGATTTTGAATGTTCTGAAAGGAAAAGAGAAAAGAAAAGAGAAAAGTTGCCTTTTCAGAGAGATTATGAACTTCAGAGGCTCTGCTTCTCTTGGAAGAAGAGCGAGGATTAGGCAGCTCTTCCACAAATGCCTCCTACACATTTTCACAAACACTATGAGTGCATAAGAAAATGTCCATTCCCATGACCTCAGAATGGAGAAACCAGAAGTGGGTACCTCGCTTTCGCAGTCAAAGTCGTCGTCTTGGGTGTGATCACTGGCATGGAAAGCGGTGAGAGAGGAATGGACGGCGGAGATCTGGTCGGGAACATTGTTGTGGGTTAGAGGGGTGAAGGCTCTGATGTTGCAGGTGAGGTCGGAGGAATGGGGAGTAGGGGAGGAGGAACGCAGCAGAACCTGCTGCAGAAAGAGGGAGATTTCGTCGGAGACGGCGGCGGTGGCGGTGGGGAAAGTCCAGGTTGAAGAAGAAGAAGAAGAAGAAGCATTTTGATGGGATTTGTTGGAAATGGGATGATCCATTATTATAAGTTATAAGTTAGTTGTGAAATGTTAAGAGTAGAATTTGGAATTTGGAATTTGGGTCTGTTCAGCATCGTCTTCTCCGGTCGCTCACCGCCGTTTCTCTGTCGAGACATTCCTGACTTTGGAAATTGTGGGCGGGATAACATTTTTTTTCCTTTTAACCATACTTGTGTGTATTAAGTTCTTAAAAACCTTTTTTTTTTTTGAAACACATTTCTTTACTGGTCAAACTTAAAATAAAGGTTAAATTATATTAAAAAAAAAAAAAAAAAAAAAGGCTTTCGTTTATGTCTTTGAAAATCGTAGGTTGTAGTAGAGATTTGTTTACTTTACCAATTTATGAATATTCTATTTTTTAGATTTCATTTCTAACTTAAATTACTCTTCTTTTCTCAAAAAAAAAAAAAAAAAAAAAAAAAAAAAAAACTTAAATTACTATTCAAATCTTGAATTTAATGTCAAATTCTTGAAATAAAAAATAAATAATTTATAATTCATAATTATTTTCAAATTAAAATCTATGGTTTATCATTACTTAGAATTTAATTTTTTTTTGTAAAATTAGATTTATTTAAGGGAATTTGTCTTTCATAGCACATTTTTTGCTTTTCATTACAATTGTACCACATTTTTTAAAATAATAAAATAATATTTTAACCTACTTATCTTTAACTTATACATGTTTTCATTAATGTCAATAATAGTAGTAGCTTAGACGATATCAGTCTATACCCACCCACCAGGAGGTTAAAATGTCTTAAATGAGTAAGTATGATCTTGATTTTTTTTAAATGAATAATATTTAGAGGTGGAGAGTATTGAATCTATAACCTCTTACTACCATAAACAATTCAGGCTTACTCAACATATCATAAGGAATGGTTTTGATCGATTCTGAGGTTCGCCAATTTTGCCCTATTCAACAAAACTCAACTTGGTCTAAGATTAATATTATTTATGTGTAACATCAATGAACAATATGTGTGCATAGTATAGTATATGGGTAGGGAGCATGCACTAAAGTTTGAGTTAAAACTTAATATCATGTCGTTTTTCTTTGTTCATAGACATGATCTTTTTAAGAGATAAAAGATAAACACACCCCAATAATTCAAACTAGTTAAAAAGTATATGAATTAAATTTTTCTAATATATAAAGTTGAATGTGTCGATAGATTGGCCAGTATACGAGTTAAGTTTCTCTAATATATAAAGTTGGATGTGTCGATAGATTGACCAACGTGAAATTTATGATGGTCCAAAAACTTATCTTAACTCAATCTAACCACGATAGTATATGATCTATATAAAATTAAATAAAGTTTGAGAGTAGCAACTTTATTTATTACTTTTACGATGTATCTTTTAAAATAGGTATCAATATTATTGTTTTAGATTTTGGTACCGTTTTTCTGGACCTTTGGAAGTATTATGAGAGGATAAAAACTAAAGGGGCCGAAATACGAGTAAAAATAATGTGGTAAAGAATAATTATATGTGTTTGATTAAATTTAACTTTGTATCTCCATAACGAACGTCGGCACAACTCTTTTGACGACCCAAAACTGGACGCATTCTAGCAAGCATCTCCATGCAAGTGCAACAACAACAACAACTCAGGTTCTAACAACTTCCTCTATCAAACCTCGTCCATAAGAACATGTGAACAACAGCTCTTGCAATACAATGCCTCAACCGGTGTCACCCGAACATCTGGTTTGTGGCAGAACCAGCTTCCGCATGGAACTCCATCTGGGATCTAGGGAACGCAATTAATAGTGAGGTCATTCCTAACACTCTAAGTAATGAACAGCTGTTCATACAACCTATCATAGTATACTGGGTCTTCATGCAAATCATTTTTCCAAACTATTGCAAGGCTTATGCGTGGGTAGCTAAGCGACCCCTAAACATAAATTTAAAGCACAATAGTGTAAATCTAATTAACATTCGCTCCTAACATGCATCTATCATGTAAGTAGTAAAAGACTCCTATAACGCAGACATAAAATTGGAACAAAAGCAGAAGTTAAATCGGCAGATTTTATTCAACAACTAAAGTTCAAATACTACAATCTACTCCTAACAAAAATAGTAAAATGGAATTGATGCAAATGTGAAGTGCGCAATCCCCTTGTCATCAGCTTCCGCAACACAACCGGTGCTTCATCTTGAGATTCGGCCTAATCCTTGGATCAATCGGCTACCCGATCAGCTCCCTGGACCAGTTGGTCATCCGATCAGCTCACCCGACTTCGACCATCTTCTGAATATTTATAGTGTGTAAATTACTTGGTCGACAAGTCGGATCGAGCAGGAAAATCCTCATAAATGTGATCTCTTGATTTTCTCTCCCTAATTACTTGATTGACATCGCCTTAATGGTTGATTTTATTCTCTCAGTTGTTTCCTTGACAATGCCATCTTCTGAAGGCAACTGTCATGTCAGTATATTTGTCTCTTTTGAATGTTGTCATCCGCGTATTTAGCTGCGTTAGTCAATTTCTTAGCATAATCCTGCATTTTATAACTATTTAGCACGTTTTGTATGACAAATCCGCGAAACCATCTTCGCGGTGCCAAAATATGCATGCATACGGATTTCTACGTTTTTACTCGCATTCTCTCTGATTCGCGCACTCTTTTCCCTTGAAACTAAAGATTAATGCAAACTAAAACAGCTTAAAATATGCTCTATTTGAGAGCTATCACTCAGTCAATAATCCTAATCCTATATGAGCTATCTAATGGGAAGAAATACATTCAATAAACTAATATAAATAAATTTAAGTTGTCATGAGAAAAGTGCATATGCTAGACTCTACTTCAAGCTCCCTTCCGGAATGCTTGACTCTAACCTGCCAGTACAATGCCCATAGATTTACCTAAACCGCACGAGTCTTTCGCACACATCTAGTGAGCTAGTTATTCCTAACATCCTTCTAAAAATCGTTTAAGATTAAATAATTACCTAGTGAAAACAGTTGAGTAACCCTTAGCATCCCATTTTCCAAGGCAAAATCTAAGCACACAAGAGTGGATTGTCAATCGACTCTTGCGAAAATGAAATAACCACTGTTAATACTCTTTCCCCCCTTAACTCAATTAATATCGATTTAAATTATGAATTATTTCTGAGTTGTTTCTTTAATTATAATTTACTCATAAGAAGTTGCAGGAGATCAAGTCTGAAAGAAAATATTTGTAGATTATACTTGCAGAAACTTACACTACTCCTAAGAATACAAAAAAAATGATACGAAAAGATTTAAAACAAATAAACGTGCAACTATTTATCTATGGAGTACATAAATCGGCACCATTATTGTCAATGATAACCTCTTTAGTAACACCAGGTTGGTACTAAATCATTTAGACCTATAGATGGGCAGAGGCGACTAAGATCTCCAAAGAGACCTTCGTGCCTCACCCATCAATGGTAGCTTCCTTCCGAACCAACACACCTTCTTCATCGATAAATCTTCAATTTATAGGGTATATGGTTTCTTGTCGAGCACTCTCAAATCCTGGCGCCAAATGATTGTTTCCTTGTCTGGTTTATTCTTTCTTTCCTTTTTCTGATTTGTTTGTCATCCGATCTTTTCCATATTTGTTTTGTCCGAGTTGTCCGTCTGTCATTGCGAGATTTTCCCTACGAAACAAAGCATATCAGCAAGTTTGTGCTGCTAAGCCTATTTACGCGCTTATACG
This sequence comes from Sicyos baderoa, assembly GCA_037832685.1. Classification (NCBI taxonomy): domain Eukaryota; kingdom Viridiplantae; phylum Streptophyta; class Magnoliopsida; order Cucurbitales; family Cucurbitaceae; genus Sicyos; species Sicyos baderoa. The sequence goes on from JBBMEF010000025.1 coordinate 3,770,414, forward strand.
CGCGTTTTGCATCTGAAAATATGCATTTTGCAAGTTTTCCTTAATGCGAGATTAATGGGCTGTGTCATAGGAAAATGCGCTTAACTGCGTAGAACTCATTCGAAATTGCTGCTTATTTCTATGCTACTCGGATAGAATGCGAGTTATTGGAGGCCTAAATAGTGTTATTATTTAGCACTATCAACCTCTTCCAGTAAGCATTAGGGTCATGCGAATCGTAACCGACCCCCCTCTCTCATACTAGGACAGAAAAACAAGTGGAACCATGTACGAAGCATATAAGATTTCACGTGTAGAACAGAAGAGATAACTAGCATTAGAGTCACACGAGATCTAGCCTAGCCTAGGCGGGTTAAACAACCGACCTGTAACTTGTGCTCAACAACCAAGGAACTCGTTGTTCCACACACAATGTGACATTGGATGAGATCCGACCACTAAGGTTGGATACATAAAGTCAACTAGTAGGTTGATGCAGCCTAACCACGTGTCTCGAAGTAAAGAGGATCCTTATCCCGCTCGATTCCTAAGGGACCCTAGTGAGTCACATCAATAACACGAAAAATATCATGCAACATGAGTCTTATTGATTAAGCTAGTTGCGCCTCAAGGTCATTAACACGATAACCGAGCCCAGTTTTCTAACGTCGAAGATCACTGATCTAACTAAAGTATCAAGATGGCAGAGCACTACATACAAACCCATAGGTGAAAAACAATAAGCCGAACATATATTCATTGTAGCACGTATATAGTCAAACATGGATGGAACCGAAACAAGAAAACATTCTAACACGTGTACAACCAATCAGAGGTAAAACAAGCAACAACAAAACATACACACAAGCATTCACGAGCTACCTAACACATTAGGGGCATATCAGTCACGCTACTACATGCAACCTCTTAAGCAATCGTTCACAATCAACGATCGAGTATTCCAGTAAATAATAGATTCACGAAGACATAGGAAAACAGGTACAGTTCATGCACAACGATCATGTAACAGTCATTCAGCATTTATTTCTCGTAAATTTTAACAAGCCACTAATTCACATGCTAATAAGCCACAAACCCGGATCATAATGGATCTTTTTACCTTCCCGACGACTCGACCGAACCACTAAGGTGAAACACGAGCCAAAACAACAAATCACAAGAGTCACCTAAACAAAGAAACACAAGTAAAAGTCAACGAAACGAACAAACAGAGTACTACCAGACAAAATGAAGCTCACCACGCGAACGGAGTGAGAAACAAAGCTGACGGCGCATTGCCGGAAAAAGGTGGTGGCGACAGTGGTCGACGGTGAACAATCACAAAAAAGGATGGGTCATACCTCTTTCTCTTTCGTCTCATCACCCTGATCACGAAAAAGAGTGGATGGCGCATCAACTTAGGACAAATAATAGAGGGACAAATTCAGCGATGGTTGGCAGCAGCCGCAGCACGACGCAAGAAGAGATTCTTCCCGCATACCATAACGAAGTTGTGCCTGAGTCAAGGAGTGCAACCCCGACTAATTGACAAGTTATTAAAGGTTCATACAAAATACTAGGAGATTGCCGAAAATCGGATGTGGATTGAAAAAGGAAAAAGCTTTGAGAAACTAAAAAATAAGGACAGTTTGGTCAAACAATTTGAAGAACTATTCATTAGTTCAAAGGACTATTGGGAGTATGCGAACAAAAAGGACGAGATCATAATAAAGATAGCGGAGGCTTTGAGTGAATATGCTGATTGGCCTAAGTGTCCGCGGCATATCATCAATGCGAAGGATAGCAGAGAAAAGTCGGATGACAATGTAGAGAACTGGATGGAAGTCCCGTTCTCTTTTTAAAATGCTTTCTAAATTTTGAATTTCTTTTCGCATGCATTTCACGAGTAGTCACGCTTAATTTTATAGGACCAAGCATGACATTTAGGATGCAATTTGATATTTCGCAATAATTTGAATTCAGTGACTCTATTTTTGAAAGTCTATTTCGCATTATTATCGCAAAACTGAATTTGTTGAAGAACGAAGATTCAATTTGAGAATTCTTAAGTTCCCTTAGATTCAAACCTAGCTTTAGAATAGTCTTTATCATGAATGACAGAAAGAACCAAAAATTTGCAAGGAAGTCTTAGAGCTTAGTTTAGAATAGAGCAATCAAAGTAACAACTAGGTTTGGGGGAACTAAGCCTCACCTTCATTAAAGACAATGGAGATTTTAAGTTTGGGGGTGAGGAATTTCCCGAGGAGTGTTATAAAAAATAAATGGTTATGTGCATATCGCATTAACTTTAAAAAAACAAATTGAGAGAAAGTAGGGTATAAAACAAAAATTAACATATTCTGGACAAAATAAAAGTGTGAATAAGCCTGAGGATTCTTAAGTATTCTGCTGTCTATAAAGTTCTTCCACTTAGGTGAAGTGTTTAAATCTTAAACACGACATGCTAAGACTTATAGAATTATAGACATGAGTGCAACCAAAGAGGAATGCGTATAACATTGTAGAAATCCTCGCAGAATTTAAGCACTTAAAAAGTCTTGACAGAATATGTTAGCCAAACTTTAGACTAGAAGTGATTGCGATACAATAGACTTGTAACGGCCCGGGATTTCGGACCTTCGTTTGAAGTTAGTTTCGGCCGTTACGTTTACCGTTGGATTATTATTCGAACCATTCTTGGGTTCTTGGTTTCTTGATTTAAAGAATCAATTTCTTGTTTGCAGGTTTTTCGTTGTGGTCCTCGAGGCCTTTGTTGGTTGTGGATTTAAAGAGGAAGAAATAAAGTATTTTGTGTCGTCAGTGGGATTCGATCCTTGGTGGTTTAGGAATGAGTGCGTGAAGTTGTAAAAGGGAAAATAAAGATTTCCCTCGCCGGGGCTCGATGCCATGATTTATTGGAAATTTGTTTTTATTTAATTAAAAAGGGAGAAAAGAAAAAGGAAAAAGGGGAATTTTGATTAAGGGGTTTTGAGTGGTTGTTTCATTTTCACGATTGTTCCAAAGGGGTTCTCCAAGAAGAGGTCTGTTCGTTCTCTCAAGCCGTTCTGTCTCGCCCCACACGCCAAATCCATTCATCCTCTTTTCTTCATCGTTCTTCTTGTGGTTCTTGGTGGTTTGATTGTCTTCTTGTTCTTGAAGGGGTTGAGTTCGAAGGAGGCGGGGGGAAGCT
>JBBMEF010000025.1:3793853-3809257 GCA_037832685.1 Sicyos baderoa
TGCGATTGATAATAAAAAAACTCAAAAGTTTAAATAAATTACAAGGTTATAAATGAAACATAAATGTATGAGTCATTAAAAATTGCTGATTACCTCAATTAAAGTTTGACATATTAAATTCAAATATTTAAAGCTAAATTATTTAAATTTTATGTTTTTTTTTTAAAACCAAGGGTATTTTTGAAACCTTTTAAAGTTCAATGATATTTTTGAAACAAAACCTTAACGGTTTCCATCCAAAATTAACGGTAAGGATATTTTTGAAATATTTTGTAAAGTTTAGGGGCACTTTTGAAACTTTTCAAAGTTTAAGGGTAAATTTGAAAAAAAATGTAAAAATTTAGGGGTATGTTTGATAATTTAGCCTAAAAATTAAACTAGTCTAAAAAAAAATTAAAAAATTAAATTATACTTTTAAAAGTATAGTAACAGTTATATTAAACCCCACTCTATTTACTATTTAGATTAAATTCACGATTTTAAAAAAAAACTTATATTTGAGTTTCTAAAATTGTCTTATGAAATTGAAAAATAAAAGATGAGTGGGTAATGAAATGGAATCTAACTGTTTGTATGCCCAAAAATCATGAAGGAAAGTAATAGGTGCAGATGTTTATATTTAGACAAAGAAAAAGGTGAGTTCAATTTTGATGACTTGAATGCACTGTGAAATCTTAGCCAGTTTCCTCATTTGAGGTAAACAATAAACAGCTTTAATCCAATACAACAGGATGCACTATCTACCTTCCTGCACTCCTTAGTCCTTTTGGGGTGTTTGGGTCGCAAAGAATAAGAAGGAGAATGAGACGGGGATGATTACCCATTGTTCGGGCTACCGGGAATCATTTTCCCCATAATCACGTTTTCCAAAAATTATTTTTTTCATTCTCCATATAACTACTTTTTATTCTCTCTCTAACAACTTTTCATACATCACTATTTTTTACTAACATCATATTTATTATTTTATTTTTCTCATAATCATTACCATTATTTTAAATACAAATGATCATCCCCCATAATCATTATTTTCACTCCAAACACAAACAATCATTCCTCTCATAATCATTCCCCACTATATTCTCCTTCTCATTATCATTCCCCCTTCAACCATTACCATTTCTCTTGCCCCAAACACCTCCTATATGACACAACCCTACTTTAACACCAAAAAAGGAAAAAAAAAATTCAAAAAAAAATCAAAATGTTGATTACTTACCCTTTTTACACCAAACTAATCTCAATTAAAACATTTTTCATGAGAAAAGCTGATAAATTAAAGAGAGAAATAAATGAGCCTCTTTTTTTTTTTTTTTTTTTTTTTTTTTTTTTTTTTTTTTTTTTGTACTGGTCCCAAGGATGGTAGGAAAGTAGAATTAATTGGAAAGGCAAAAAAGTTGAATGGGAAATAAAATGTACCTAATTAAATAAAAACTTTTTTGTGCATTAAAAGATGTAATTTAAAGGAGGAAACAATTGGTTGGAGGTGAGAGTTGTAATTTAAAATCTCAACAAACTCACTCTGCCAAACTTTCCAAAAGAGGAAAGTCTTCAGTTGGGAAACTCAAATTATAATGGACACCCTATGAAGGGAAGGGACTGTGTTTTGTGTATAATAGATTAGGGACTTCAACTCCTTGCCCTCTAAATGCAACAATAATAATAATAATACCATGTGCATATACTTCACTACACATTCAATTTTCACTCCCATATTCAATTCTTACATATAAACACACAAACAATATCTATCTATTCAAATTTGTTTGCCCATTTAGACAAAAATAGGGACTATCTCATCCATACAATTTCTCTGCTCACTCGCCAAATTTATGAATGGAAAATGGTACCTTTGCTGTCCGATTCTTCCAAAACTATCCAATAGTGTGATTCAAATTCATGAATTCTTGATCATAAGTATATACTTATAATGTCGGTTGAACTATTGTCTTGTTAGCGAAAATATTGTATTGATTGAAAGTGAGATATTGACTTTATTAGTAAGATAATTTCAAAATGTCACATTGTCGAAATTCAAATAAAGTTATCTCGCGTTAATTAATTGAGAAAAAGTTCATGGATATATAAGTTAGGAGCATGACTATGATATATACCCATGAACTTTTCCTCATTTAATTAATGCGAGATAACTTTATTGATTAAATATCATAGTCATGCTCTTAACTTACCCATGTCGATATAATACCTTGGTGTATGACAAAAAAGTTGTGGAAATTTAAATTAGACCGATCATCTACTTTCGATAGAAGAAAAGTTGGCCAAATTATATGTAGTATTAATAGAAATCCAATCTATTAGATCAAAGATGTACTTCTGAAAGAAGAAAAATTGACACGACTCGTCTCTAGATAGATTGACTATATAAAAGGGGAGGATTGAATCCTCAAACGTCAAATACATAGAAAGACCGAACCCACAAAAAAACTTCGGATGGAAACAAAGGTGTCCCACATTAGACGTTAGATAAGGGAGAAAATCGATGAATATATATACAAGTGGTAACAATCATCTCAATTTATACCAAAAATGAAATATCAAAACTTATACTTGAAATAGATAATATCATATCAATATATAGATAAAAATATCGGTCATTACCAATATTTTTGGTGTTATCTTATCTAATATATAGTGATAAATAATGTCATTTTTTTCCCCATATTTTGTTAGTTATATAGAGAAGAAACGTGTTATAAAAGACGACACATCTCATGTTCATCTTCTTTTGTACTTATCTTTAGCATCTTAAGATTCATCCGAACAAATTTAAAAATTGAGAAAACTTTGTTTTAAAGAAGCGTGACCATTCTTCTCCTTTAGGAATTTTACATTTCAAAAAGGAAAAATAGCTTCATTCTTCTTTTTTTCCTTGCTACTAGGAGAAAATTGTAATTAAAACTCCCCTACATATGGAAAGGTAGGGGAGCCCTACCTTATTTAGGAGAAAATAAATTTTAGATGTCTTATTTAGTCCATAAACTTTTATAATTTTAATTTTAGTTTTTTATTTTTAAAAATATCTATTTTAGTCTTTAAAATTGGGAATTTGTACTGTATAGCAAATTTCTTATCTTACATTAGAATTATAGCAACTTTTAAAAAATATTGCAAATATAGCAACTTTTTTTTTATAAACTCTATCAAACACTATTGATGGAGTCTATCAGACACTATTGATGGAGTCTATAAATCTGATTTTGCTATATTTGCAAATATTTTCAAAATATTGTTATTTATTCAATTTTTTTGCCTTGTAATATACATGCAAATTCTCCTTTAAAATTTGTACAATAACTTATTCCGTCCTCAATGTTAGTTTGTTGTCAATTATTTAAAGACATATAACATTATCTCAAACGTCCATTGTATTTATGTACAACTTGCCCACGCTTTACTTTTCAATGTCATTTTGTATGGTCTAATTATAATTATGAAAATACATGTTTTAATCTCTCAAAAGAAAAAGCTTCATAGAACTTTTTGAATGATGCCAGATTTAAGATAGGGCCATTTTTAAATTAGATAACGTAGCGATAATTGATATGTATCATCGATTTTTAAGTCGAATCCTTCCCATTCCCTAAATTGTTGACTTAAAAATGACATTTGATTAAAATAATACATATATTTTTTGAAAGGTTACCAACTAAAATGTAATAAATGAACAAATTAATGTACTAAAATAAAAATAGATCCTACCCAAAATTTACTTTAATAAATGAATACAAAAGTTGAAAATGACATGTGGATGACTTTGGGCAATCATACATTGTAACACATGATAATGGCAAAGATATCCATCTAAATTGAAAAACTCATATCTAAATTGAGTCCTTTCTTAACCCATATCTAAATTGAAAAACTCTAAACTTTACCTAAAAATATTAATACTTTTAAATAAAATGAAAATAAAATATTACTTTTTAAGATCAAATATATGATCTCGAAATTGAGTCGAATTACAATCAATCAACTAAATAATATGCCATCAATCTTTTAGGTAAATTACTTTGTATTTTATTTGTATAGATTAAAAAAAATTATCCATCATGAATTTCCCACTTTTTCTATTGCTTTTATAGCATTTCAAAAAATTAGTATTTGGACTAAGATTTTATGAAAATGAAAAACAAAAGATGAAAATCCATAGAAAAGAAAAGGGTAAAAGTGTTAATTATTTAGAGTAGAAATTGAAAGGAGGGGGGTTTGATTAGTAAATGAAAGAAAATATCATAGAAGAAACCTAATAATGTGGTCCAGTGGGTGAAGTATTGAATGCAAGATTTCCTTTTTTGGGAGTTAGTGGTGAGATATCTTTGCTTATAATGTACACATATAATTGCATAATTTAATGTAATGAGTTTGGTCAACAAGTGGTATTAATCAAAAAAAATAAAAAAAATTTATCTCCTTTACACAAAGTGGGTGGAGAACCCACCTACATTTCTACACCCTTCAATTTATACTTATTTTTTTCATTTTTGTATGTGGTCCTAATCTAACCCCATTTTTCCTCTCATTTAGGTTTTCATGTCCAAACATAACTTTCTCATTTTTTTTTGTTTTTCTTTTTTTATTTTCATTCTTAAAATCAACAAATTCTGGAAATTTTAATAATGTCTTTTCACTTCCCACTCTATTTCTTCTCATCAATCAATCAGTATCTAACAACAAAAACTTAACCAATTTACATGATAATTTTGTTTTTAGTTTCAAACAGGTTTTTTTTTTTTTTTTTTTTTTTTTTTTGGGTTTTGAGATTTTAAGATGTATGGACAGAAAAATGATAATGAAAAAAGAAATTAAAGGGTACAGGTCATAGAAAGTGACTGGGCAAGGGGAAAGAAGAAAAAGGAAAACTAGATTAAATTAGTGTGTAGGGAAATTCCATAAATGGAAATAGACAGTGAAAAATCATGGAACCCACTTCCCACCCCATTTGAATCAAAGATCAAACCATTTTTTTCTCACTCTTTCTTTTTTCACATACTAATTTAATTCCTTTACACTAAATTGTGCAAATACACAAACCCAATGTTTATTTCCTAAATAAATAAATACCATCCAATAATATCTCTTTTATGAAATCCCAATTTTAAAAAAGCAACCACCTTTTTATAATCATTTAATTTTTGATTTTTGATTTTTGAAGTTTAAATTAAATTAGATATATAATTTCATCATTTTTTAGGAAAGTATATGAATTCTATCTAAATTCCAAAAACTTAAAACGAGTATTTAAATTTTCTTTTTTTAGCTTTCAAATTTTAATTTAATTTTTAAAAATATAAAGAAAATGTAGGTCCTGTTTGATACATTTATTTTTTTATTTTTGGTTTTTGAAATTTAAACGTACAAAAAATACGTATTTGGATATCAACATCTCACTTATATTTGTAGAAACCAAACCAAAATTTAGAAACATAAAAAATTAGTTTCAACATCTTATTTTTGATTTGAAAGTTGATTATCATTCACCTACTTTTTTTAGGTATATAGATAAATAATAAGAAATGTAGAACACATTATAGAAAATTTAAGTTAAAATAGATTTACATTTCAAAAATAAAAAACCAAATGGTTATCAAACGGGACCATAGATATCAACGTAATTAAAATTATATGTTGATATTGAAGTTATATGTTTAAATTTTTTTAAAAATAAATCAATTTTATTTTTTAATAATTATCAAACCGGACTTAAATTGCTAACATCCAACAAAAGTTTTTACTAAAAAAAAAAAAAAAGTATTGGGGTGGAATTTTGTTTTTGGAGTTTTTGTTTTAAAGTTTTAGCCCAATGGAGTTTATGTTTCTCTTTCAGATATAGACGCAGCATTTGCTGTGTGATAATAATTTTCAACGCTAAAAAACTAGCTAGCCTAACTCATAGGCTTGGCTTCAGTAAGAAGATTTTTAATCTGTGTACATCTCTTGTTTTTGCAGTGTGTTTTATAGATTCGATGCAAATATCATAAACAAAAAATAAAATTTTGTTATGAGAAATACGTACACAACAAAGCTAGGAGTCGTATGTCACATTGTGGTCAAATTTATCCGTATATAATGTCGGTTGAGCTATTACTCTGTTGACACATTCGTATGTATTGTTGTCTACTTTTAACATAAGGTTCGTAACTTTGTTTATTATTTCATTTAAAAGATCTTATAACGATGTAGATGTTGTCTCTTACATATAGATTTATTTTCAACGTTTTTTCATAATGATTTTTTCATACTTTAACCATACGTTATGGTTTCTTCCATAACTAATCCCTTTTTTTTAAATTAAATACATATAAATATTCTTCTCCTATAAGCTCCATATTTGCAATATTTATAATCATTTCTTTCTCCGGTAGTAAATGCATTTATATGGGCTATTTGTTTGACATATTTAAGTAAAATTTAGTTTTAGAGGTTATATAGAGAAGTTAAAAATAGAAAATTGTAATAAAAAAATTGTTTGGATATAGTTGAGTCAAAACTTTGTTTAGATGTAAGTTAAAAATAATAATTAAAAATAAACTATTTTAATTGATTTGAAAGAAAAGATTAATAATAAATTGTTAAAATGTTTGAGTAGTTATAAATGAATGATTAAAAATGTATGGTTGGGAATGAAATTTTTTTAAAAAAAATAAAAATAAGATGGAATTAATAAAAACTCGTTTAAATGTAGATTTGTAAGAAGAAGTTAATTAATTCTAAAACTAAAACTTACCTAAATATACCAAAATAATTAGAGTTTTTGTTTTTGAAGTGGGGTTGTTTAGTAGAAAAAAGTGAATTTGTTCTAAATAAGAATAAGAAACTTATAAGATTTTTATTAAAATATAGAAAATAATTATAAATACTGTAACCTTCAAATTAATTATCAAACGTAGCATTACTATTAATGAGTATTATTTTAAATTTTCTAATGATTACTGATATAAATAATTTAGAAATTATTTATGAATTCTAAAATTTGTCATAAAATAAGATAAGTCTATTCAAAGCCCTTTGAGTGAAGGACGCGTGGAATATGCTATGCAAAACCTTAAGCCCCTTTGGTTTCTTGTTTTTGGTTTTTCAAATTTAAACCTATTTTTTCTCAAATTTCCTATAATATAATTCATTCTTCTTACCATCTATTCATATTTCTAGGAGAATACTAACCAACTTTTAAAAACAAAAACAAACTTTGGGAAGCTATTTTTTTTTGTTTTTAAAAGTTGGTTGATATTCCCTACTTTCTTAAGGAAAGATGTATACATGATAGAAGGATGTAGCACATTATAGAAAAATTGAGAGAAAATAGGCTTAAATTTGAAAAACAAAAAACAAGACACCAAATAGTTATCAAACGGGGCCTAAATTATTTCACCTCCTAAAACAAAAACACAGACGAAAAAATCTAATTAATTAATCGGTTATAACTAATATATTTATTTTTTAATTTTTAATTTTTAATTTAAAGACACAATCATATCGCAAATCCATTGGTTGACTAAATATTTAATAATATTTTTATTAATAAAATAACCTCCCTCAAATGGCTGGATGTGGTGCTACCCTTTTCAGACTTTATATTATACTAATCTCGAAACGGATTAAAATAATAAGTGATGACGGTCCGAGTGACGAATTTGCAACCAATATTATAATCCATTTCTACCAAACTGGATTACAAAAATATTAAATCAGAGTTTTTGGTTTGAATAATTCCACTGTCATCGAAATAATCAAATCCAGTTGAATTGAATTGGACTCTTAAATAAATAAATAAATACGTGGTGTGATTTAATTAATAATTCATCTTACAAATCGAATTATTTGACAATGTTTGTTTCCTCGTATGCCCTCTCTCTCGTTCCTAGGTTTTTGCTTCACATGCATGTTCTGTACAATCCCCCACTTTCACTTTTGAACCTGTTTCAACCTCTAACATCAAGTAAAAAAGAGAATGGATAATTATTATTTAAATTATGAAAAATAATGCTTATTCATCTCAATTCTTAATAACTATTATTGTATAACACAATAATAATAATAATAATTTATCATCACTCAAAAGCTTTTCACATTTACTATCATCTCTACCCCCAACATATCTAACAAATATTTCATAATCTTATCTTATAATCTTTGCCCCAACATATCGAATTTATCATCACTCATAATTCTTCTATCAAAATGGAGTAAAAAGCTTTACCTATCACCACTCGTAACTCTTCTATCTAATAGTTGTCACAACTACTAAAATAATTGAAAATTTCTCACACGATTGCTCATAATATAATCGAATCCTCGTCACTAAGGCCCCGTTTGATAACCATTTGGTTTCTTGTTTTTGGTTTTTCAAATTTAAGCCTATTTTCTCTCAAATTTCTTACAATTTGTTTCATCATTTCTACCATATATACATCTTTCTTTAAGGAAGTAGGGGAAGACCAAACAACTTTTAAAAACAAAAAAAAATAGGTTCCCAAAGTTTATTTTTGTTTTTAAAAGTTATTAGTATTCTCCTACTTTCTTAAAGAAAGATAGATAAATGGTAGGAAGAATGAAGCGCATGGTAGAAAATTTGAGAGAAAATAGACTTAAATTTGAAAAACTAAAAACAAAAAACCAAATGGTTATCAAACGTGGCCTAAACTATTGATAACCTATCCTTTCATTTCCAAGAAACACAGGCTAGCTAATTCTCTTTTGATTTACCCAATGGGGAAAAGAATGCTATTAATAGCATTAGTTTTTCTCGAGAACATAATTAGAGTTTGATAGAGAGAATAATGCAATTTACGAGTAGTGCAGAAAAAGTGAGGAAATTGAATTAATCTACTTTGATAAAAGAGAGTGAAAATAAAAAAAAAGAAAAGGAGATTGGGAGATTGGGAGATTTGGGTTTGGGTTTTGGCTACAATGAAAGGAACAACTCGTCATAATAGCACCACTGTCTGACTGCTTTTCCCTGCCGGAGAATTGATTCAAAGGACACCTTGATGCGGACCATTCACCCCCCCCCCCCATTCACTGACATTTCCCAACACCACTTACAAAAAAAAAAAAAAAAAACATCAATTTTGTTTTTTTTATATCCTTGACGGGTCTTACTATCTGATCCTACAATATTTGGATGCCAAGAAAATTTATTAAAAATTAATTCTTAGGTAGGTGACCACCATGAATTGAATCTATCACTTTATGCACCCCACAAGAGTACGGATTCATCCACACTACGGTTAAACTCTCTAATTTTTTTGTCTCCATCCAACACCCATTTTTTTTCTTAACTATCCTTAAATTCGGACAACATAAACGGAATCTCTACCAATTTAAACAAAATGACAATCAATGATATCATTCAATATGATGAGCTACCAAAAGTTGGAGAATTGGAAATATAGGGTAAAAATGTAGAGTAGCCAAATGTCTAATGAATTGGGAATTGTTGATAATGCACATTCATTTCTCGGTTAGCTTTTTCTTTTTTTCTTTTTTTCTTTTTTTTCCCTCCACACCCCATTGTGTTAATTTTTTGCTACACTTTCTTTTGGGGGGTCTTCATTTTTTCCTTTCTTTCTAGATTCTCATTGGGAAATGGAAAAATTAAAAATTGAAGCTTTGATCAATTAAAAAAAATCATTTTTTTTTTTTTGTAGAATTGTCAGGAGGGTCTCCTATGAGTGTGAAACCCATTGTTGTTGTGCAGCCAATTTTGGGAATTTGGTGAAATCTGGAGTGAGAATCCTGATGATGCTGCAGCATTTGCAAGAATTTGAGATGACCCAGATTCATGAAGTTGTTGATAATTATCATCACTTACAGATAGTGATAGATCACTTCCTATTTGCTTTCCCTTAAAAAAAAAAAAAAATAATTAGCTAGAGAACAAAACAAACCATTGAATTAATTAATAATATACAAAATGTATAGTTACTTGATAATTATTGAATTGGGCTTGTCTCTGAATTTCAAATGAACTTGGAGATTGAATGTGTGTTTGGCTTAGCAGCTGCATTGTTTCACTCTCCAAGTACCTGTGATTTCTTCTCTGTTCATTGTAATTTTTGTTTCCATTTCCACTTGATTCTTGCACCAAATTTAGCTTTTTTTGCAGATTTGTTAAATTGGCAGAGAAAGAAAATGACCCATTAGCTCAATTTGGCATAACAAAGTTAGATTTTTTTTTTTTTTTTTTTTTTTTTGAAAATGGAAATTTGAGTGCACCTGAGGAGGCCTAAATCCTTGATTGCGTTGTTGCCAGTTAGCTGAAGAAGAATGGCGAGGATCTAAGGAACCATTCGGGTTGTCGTTTTGCTTCGAGCTCGAATTTCCCAAACTCAAATCAAGACTATGATCCCCTAAATTTCCAGATGAATCTGTGTATATATAATGTGTATTAGAACTAAAATTTGAATAATTTAGAATTAACATTAACATAAACCGTCTGTTTTTTTTAATTACCAGTTGTCGGATTTAGCTCATTGTCGTAGATGCTGGGATCGAAATTAGTGACAGCTTCCTTGCCGTTGCACTTGATTGCAGCTTTATCATAAGCCCTATGGTTACAAAATTCAAACTTTAATTTAAAAAAACAATATTAATATGATCAAAATCAACAATAGCAAAAAAAAAAAAAAAAAAAAAAAAATCACCTTGCTGCATCAACCTCCGTATCAAACAAACCCAAATAAACATACCTGTAAAATTGGAATCGATTTTAGATTGGCAAAAACAAAATGGAAAATGAAAAAAAAAAAAAATGGGAATTAGAAAAATAAAAAATACTTTTTGCCAAGAAATTGACCCATTCGAGCCTCCCATCTTCCACATTTATGAAGCGTTACGCCTCTATACTTAGAGCTTCCTCTAGGAAATCCAGTACTTTGTCGGCGAAGAACATGCACAAATTCCTCCTTCGTTAAATTTCCCATCTGTTTATTATATAACAAAATTAAATTTTAATTTCTGAAAAATCAAAGCCAAAATTGAATTAATTAGACCAGACCTGTTTTAAATCATCCTCGTAATCTTCGATACTGAAATTTATGTCCGCTTCCACTCCTCGGAATTTAATTGCCGCTCTATCATAAGCACTGCACCAAAAAAAAAAATCCCATTTGAATTTTTGTTAAGAAATTGAGATGGAGAAAAGTGGAGACAAAGTGCAAACCGAGCAGCTGCATGTGCGGTATCAAATCCACCTGTAAGCAATTCATTTGATGAAAAAAAAAAAAAAAAATTACATCTCTTTGTTACAATTAGAAGACAAGAAACTGAATTTAAACAAACAAAAAAAAGTAACCAATACCAAGATAAACTTGCTTTCCACAATCCCTGCACAAAAAAAAAAAAAAAAAAAAAAAAAAAAACTAAAAATTCAATTAGTTGCAGAATTCCAAAAGGCAAGAAATTTGAGAGAGACAGACCAAATATGAGACTCCCAGCGGCCGGTCCGGCGGTAGAAAGTGACGCCGCGGTACTGAGAGCTGCGGGACCTCGGTCCGCGGCGGCTCTTCTTAATGGGGTCGGAGGGCTTGATGGAATTAGCACCACCCGCGGGTGGTGCTACTGGGTCGGGGCCGTGTCGAAATTGGACCCCGACCCAGTGAGCGGGAGGGAAAGCAGAAGCGTGAATTGGAGAAGCGGGAGTGTGTGGAAAAAAGTGATGAGTAACGGGAGTGGGCGCGTGATCAATTTGCATGACCTCGTCGGATCCATCCTCCAGAAGCAGAGCGGAAGAGCTGGAATTGGAAAGGGATTCAACTCTTTTGCCTCTCTCCTCTTCATCCATCGATGTTTTCGCTGAAGAACAAGCTTCCGATTCATCGTCTTCTCTAGAATCAGGACAATCGTTCAGATCCCACATTTCTTGTTTTTGTTTTTGGATTTTGGATTTTGGATTTTGGTTTTTGTTTTTTCCAAGGGAAGAGCTTAGCCAAAAGCTTCACAACACAAACACATCCATCCTTAATACCCTTTCTTTAAAATCCCTCATAATTTACTCACTCACTCTCTCTCTCTCTCTTTTTATGGGTTTGCCAAATAAAATTTATAGAATAGGGTGGTGGATTTAAATCATAAAGAAAAATTGGAGGTTGTATAGTTTGTGTAGACCTAAACTAAATTATTTATATTTGATACCAGCTTGGTTTTTTTTTTTTTTTTTTTTGTGTGGTTTTAGAGCAATTTTGAGGGGGAGAGAGAAAAAAAAAAAAGAATCTTTCTTACACAACTTTCCCACGTTGGCGAAATCGAAAAGGTTATTTGTTTGTGTGATATTGGAATTGTGTTAGCCAATAATGGAAATAGACAGCGGAAGGAGTAAGAAAGATAGCTAATTACTCAATTTCCTAAAATATGTACTTAATCATTCATCATTCACCCTCAAACTCACTTCCTCATTTTAACCCCATCGCCATACATTTTTCCATTTCTATTCTTTTTTTTATATATATATTTATGTTCTATTTTAATTTTTTAGATTTTAAAAAACTTCCAATAAGAGCACTACACCCAAATCTTAAAAAACAAAACAAAACAACCTTATATTCATTGATTACGATGAGGTCATAAGTTCGAATCTTCATATTTTCAATTGTTGTAATCAACAACAAAAAAAAAAATAATAATAATTAAAAAAAATCTAACAAACTTCATTAGAAACAAGCCAAGATAATTTGAATTCAACATGAATAGGGCTAACAGTTCCCCCAACTCGAGCCTTAGGACTAAACCACATAGTGGAATGGGCTCAAATCAAAACCAAAACAACCAACTAACTAACTAACTGGAGACACTAACAAGCAATGAGGACACCTCGTAAAAGGATCAAGCTAGGATCCACCAAAACAATGCGATGATTTGATAATCCACTGCGAATAATTGAGACCCATTTGATAACTATTTGATTTTTGATTTTTAAAATTTAAGTCTATTCTCACTCAAATTTTTTATAATGTGTTCTATCATACCTATAATATATCCATATTTCCTTAAAAAAAAGTAAGAAAACATTAACCAATTTAAAAAAAAAAAAAAGTAGCTTCCAAAAATTTGTTTTTATTTTTAAAAATTGGTTGATGTTCTTCTACCTTCTTAAGGAAAGATGGATATATATTGTAAGTAAAGTCGAACACATTGTAGGAAATTTGAGTGAGAATAGACTTAAATTTAAAAATTTAAAAACAAAAAATCAAATAATTATCAAACGGAGCCTGAAATGTTGATTTTTGAAAATTTTGAGAGTTAACTCGACATTGGTCTTATTCACTAAAGAATAGGAATTCACCAAAGCAATCGAATTGAGGGGACAAGTCAGGACTAAATGGGACAAAAAATTTCCAAAAACGAATCTCCTGATTTTTAATCAATTTTTGTTAAGGGACAACAAACTTACATGAATCTCTATATTGGTATGAGATATTGTCCATTTTGGGCATATATGCTCATGACTTTACTTTTGGTTTCACCAAAAATACCTCATACTAATAGAGATGTTTGTCTTCCCTTATAAATCCATGATCTACCACTTATTTAACCAATGTGAGATTACTATATCATTTTGTTTGTATTCCCAACAATCCTCCATTCGAACAAAGTATTGTATACGAGCCTCCTTTATTGATAGTCATTTTCGAATTACACTTGAGCACACCTTAACTCAAACCACAAATCTTTTCGAATTACACTTGAGCAAACCGTAAAGCCATCTATTTCAAAAGAACTCCCACACTGAAGTTCACAGATGCTCGATCACGAGCACATTCTGAAGCAATCCCACCGGAGCACACATAAGGCGGCTCAACCACATATTTTTCATTATGACTATTTCTTACCCCATAGTGAAGCTGACAAATTTTTGTTTCATACTCGAGATTCTTCTGATATGGCTAAGTTAGGAGCACAACTCTCTGATACCACTTGTTAAGAGACTGACAAACCTATCGAATCTCGATTGATCGTTGATTGTAGTTTTCATAACAATTTTTCATAATACAACTCGATATAGAAACAAACACGGCCTAAAGAAAACGTACACGACCGCAATCAAATAAAAACTAAATAATCAAGAACAACCATCAGCAACGTCAACAAGGCGAAAGTTAAGAAACATGCTGACAATATACCAGTACGAACAAGAAAGGTTTGGAAAATCTTTAACTATGACAAGAAACCAACCAACTCAAGAGATCTAGAGGCTTGGTCAATGAACCAAATGTTTCATTTTTAGTTTGACTTAAAAAAATACAAGTAAAATGTAAGCATGAAAGTAATGAACACTTCGTGTTGGTCTAAAGCTTAGGAAGTAAAATGTTTCATTTCTCAAAATTTATGAACCGAAATAACCTATCATACCTTTTTTTAGATGTGCACAAACCAATCATAAATTATGAAATTTGTTTTGTTGACGCCCTCTAATGTTTAATTTGATCAATCCAACTCTTAAACTTGGTCAATTACTGTACTAAAAATTTTAGATTTCTTATTTGATCATGTTGTGCAATTTTCAGATATATGTCTAATCCAAGAGTGAATGCACAAATGAACAATTCATAATAAAGCATAATAGAGAAGATAGAAGAATTTAGAAGAGAGAAACACTGGATTTAAGTGGTTCGGGAACGTCCCTACTCCACTGTTATGGATCAATCGAGCTTGATCGATACACCATCATATGCCATTGCTTGAAGATGTACAAGGGATCTCAAGGTTTAGGGTTTCTAATTGCTCTCTCTCTCTTAAATGAACAAAACCCCCAAAATGAGCTTATATATGTGCTCCAATACATCACTCATGATTAGCTAAAACTAACCCACTAATTAACCCAAGTTACAATAAACTCATCTAGGATTAATTCATGATGTGTAATTCACATATTAGTCTACAGATCAATCGAACTTCAATATATTGGTTAATTTTTGCAATCAACTCTTAGAACTTTATTTTGTTTTTGTTTTGAAATCACTCATTAAACTTTGTTAAATGTTGCATTATAACTCTTTTGGACGTAACAATGTAAAGTGGTTTGAAACAATTATTATAGTATGAATGACAGATTATAATTCTTGACAAAGTTTAATAGTGGATTGATCATTGATAAAAAAGTTGAAGACATGATTGGAGAATTTAACTAAGTTTAAAGATTTGATTTATCAAATTAAAAAATTTAAGCTGAACTAATTAAACCTATAGTTTTACTTGTTTACTCTTTTTAGTTCAAAAGATGCAGAGGGTTTTCAATGGACTTGCTATTCATGAGTATCAAATGCAATGAAAATTTAAATTATTTTAAAAAGAAAAAAAAAAGTTTGATGGTAATTTTTTCTGAAAAAAAATAAATAGTCTGATGGTAATTAGACTCTTGTTAAGAATGGAAATTAATATGGTGTACT
>JBBMEF010000025.1:3815671-3828793 GCA_037832685.1 Sicyos baderoa
TATGTTTTGAATATTTATTTGAACTCTGAGTTAATGGTTTAAAGATTTTCATGAATGGTTTGCATTGCATGTAGACATGGCACGGAGCCCTTAGGTTGTGTGAATGAACATTTGTATTGATTCTTTTGGTTTGATCTGAATAAAATAATTATTTAAGTTTTTAAATTCTCTGGCCAAGGAGCCTTTATAAAAGTATTTGCTTGTGACAGGTTCCTAGCTAGATCTGAATGACTTAACTTCTTATTTTAAATTTTTAAGTACGAATCTATATGGTGTTCAAGATTGTTTATTCTGCTTTTAAGTCATGCATGTAGTAAAGACCTAGGTTCAAGACCCTTATTCGGGCCGGGTCTTTACAGTTGAGAACGATTGAAATCGAGATTGGAGTTTGTCTTTGTCGACTCACATTTTGAAACCATTAGAATGATCAAATCGTTCTCCTCTACTTTTGAAATTTTAAATTGATTTCGATTTTAACCACTTTTGAATGTGTTTGAAGCTAATTTGAATGTAGTCTCTGAAATTTACATGCAAGAAGAGGGGATAGATGTTCTTTCTCCGTTTTGTGCTCTTGCATGAAACTTCGTCTTTGGACTTTATTGTATTGATCAGTTTTTGGTGTAGTCTTATAAGCATTATGATTCTTTCACATTTGTTTTTTACTTCGCAAGAAATTGGTTTGCTCATTATGTTTTCAATAAAGCTACTTGTGCAAATTGGTATCATTCTACTTTTGTTATATGTAGATGATTTTTTTGTTGCATCTGGTAATTTTGATGAAGTTATGGAGCATACACATTTCTTGAATTGTTGTTTTGAGATGAAAGAGATTTGTTGTTTTGTTTTGGAATATTGTATATGTTTTTTTTCTTCCTTTTTTGATCTAGCACAGTTTGTTTCAGCAGGAACATGGAAATTTATTGTTGACATATTGCTTGCCATGTTTGCGCATTCATTTTTGTATTGACTATGTTTTATGAGAGTTTTTTGTTTGCTTAATGGTTTTGTTTCTGAAGAGTCAGTTTTAGTTTCACGAAATTCTTGACTCTGTTTTGCTGTTTATGTCATTCTAAAAGGAGATTCCTCATTTGTTTTATGGCTTATGTTTGAAACTTTTTTGGATAAAATTTTATTATTTTCAGAGATATTGTATGTGAGAACCGGTTCAGGTTGTCGTTGATGAATTTAGTTCATCGCTTTGCTGAATTTCTGAGAGTTATGATTGTTTTGCTCATATTTTGAGGTCATGAAGACCGTTTTGATTTGCTCTTAATGGTCAAATTTGGATCCAGTTTTGTCTGGAGTTTTGTTGCTATGAATGGGCAAGTTCTTATCCAGGTGTATCTGGAATTTTGATGTTTTCGATATATCAATTTTGATATTCTGATGTCATTTTATGATATGTACTTCAAAAGAATATATTGTTAATCATGAATTACACATCATGTATTAACCCTTTTGGTAAGTTATTGTTAACTTGAGTTAATTTTGGGGTTAGGTTAACTAATCATGTGTAGGGTGTGTGATTTAGCTTATATATATAAAGCTTCTTTGAGTTTCTTCTACCTTTTGAGAAAGAAAACCCTAGCCACCAGATTGAGAGAGCTCTTGATTACATCAGTGACAATTATAAGTGAGAGTGATCTTCTCACATTCTGAATAATAGAGTAGGCTAGTTTGATTTACTTTACATTAGTGTCTATCTCTTCTCTATTCCTTCTTTATTTTGTGTTTGATTTCATCTCATTTGCTTTGATTTAGTTTAGATGTGAAAAATTAGTTTGGAAAATTAGTTTACATCAACGGTATAACTTATCTGGAGCCATAATGGTGCATACCAAATCTACCCTTGTAACTATAATCTATTAACCTTGGCAGGCAGCACACATCGCTGATTGCTTCAGATTAATTAAGAGTTTTAATTCCATGGGAATTTTTATTTATTTTTTTGAAATTAATTCTACTGGAATTAGAGTCATTATTATTTTTATTTTTATTTTTTTTATTTTTTTTTGTGAACAAAAAGTTGATGTGTCGGTTTCAAAATTCCTATAGTTGGCGAATTTTGCAATTTTTGGATCAGCTCTAAAACTTAGATGATGTGGAAGCAGGGGACAATGCAACACGAGCACATTGCAATCCATCAAAATTAATTTCTTCAAATCCCCATTCGCTGATTTTTTTTCTTTTTTTTTTGGGTTTGCCCTTCCTATGAATAAATATATCTACATAATATGGTTAAATGATTACTTTATTCTTTGTATTGAATAAGACGGATTATATTTACCAAAAAAAAAAAATAAAAAAAAATAAGACGGGTTATCTTAAAATAGATAGATTCTTTTTAAGAAATTTTTTTAATAATTCTATTATTCCTATTTTAACCGGGATTTTGTGTGTATAATAAAAATTGGCTAAAAAATTGCATCTATAGCACAAAATTGAAAATAATTACACATATACCAAAATTCTGAGTGATTGAACTCAATCGAACTCAATCAATAACTAGTGATTGAACTCAATCAATTAGCTCAATCACTTAACAATTTAATCACTAGTTATTGATTGAGTTCGATTGAGTTCAATTACTCATAATTTTGGTATAAACGAATTTTTGATAAAAATGTGCTATAATTTTAATAAAAGTTGGTATACGTAATAAATTTCCTATATTAATTATAACAACTTTTAAAAATAATTATACTAATAAAATATAAAAAAAATTAACTTAATTAAAGTTTATTAATTTCAAATTTCATCTATGAAAACTTATCGATTTCACTCATTAAATTCTATCAATTTCACCCAATTAAATTCTATCGACTTCACTTAATTAAATCTATTAATTTTGTGTTCTAAAAAAAAAGAAAGAAATATATTAATTTTGTAGCTATTAATGTAATTCAATTTCATTCGGATTTTTTCCAAAATTTTGATATTTGTAAAACAATTCCTTTTCCCCTACATACCAAAAATTCCCTTTATTTATATATTTTTGGTTAAAAGAACATTTGTTTTGAAGTTGATTTGAACCTATGAAGTTACATCAATTACTATTTAGTGAATGAAGATTTATTGATTTTTTTGTCAGACATGATGTATGAGTTATGACAAAAAAAATGTTATGAATATTCATCATTGTCTATTAGAGTGATTGGATATTGTAAAAAATATTTATTTTATATTATCTTTTTTAGAAATATGAAGTACTTATTTAAAGATTAGTGTTTTGGAGCGAAAGTATCTTAAAAAATATTTATTTTAAATTATTTTTTTAATATAATCATTACATATTTATATTAATTAATAAATTTATTTTATTTTATTTTACATTATATGATTAAAAATGAGAAATAATTTAATATGATATTTGACAAGATTAGGTAAAATATTTTTTTTTATTACATTATATAATTGAAAATTAGAAAAAATATTTGATGGAACATTTAAAAGCTTAGATAAAAGAATTTAAAAGATTAAATAAAAGATTTATGTAAGGTTGGAGGAAAGATTGTAGAGGAAAAATTGAAGATAAGTTGAGTAGAGGTTAATATCCTAAAAACAAACTGGAGTTTGAAATCTCAACTCCTATCCCTTCTTTTCCTCCCCTCAACAGTGGGGACAAACTGATGAATATTTTTTTAATATTGTTTAATTATCAAAAAAGAACAAAAACATTATTGTGCCTGTCATTTTAATAGTTTTTTAATAGAAATGTGAAATCATTTTTCTAGTTATTTTTCAATTTTGTATGTGAAATACTCTAAATTAAAGTACCAATTACATCTTTGTAGCTTTTATTTAGTTCCTATCACTTATAGTTTTTAGTCTAAACTCAAGTTTCTAGAGTTTAGAAAGTTTTTTCTTTTTTTGATATTCGTGATTGTCCGAGATAGCTTGCACACACCTCGACTATTGTCACGAGATATACCGTCTAACCCTACAATATTTGGATGTCAAAGAAATCCATAAAAAAATAATTCTTAGATAGATGATCATCATGAATTGAACAAATCACCTTAAACATTCCAAAACTCTCTACGACCAATTGAGCCACTCCACGATAGTTGAGTTTTGAAAGTTTCAATCCTTTACCTTATGCCCCTTTCACTGTTAAACTCTAATACAATATTAACAATTAGTTACATAGAAAATATCGACTTTGTGCCATGTATGGAATGATTTGTAAGCATTGACAAAACCAATTGAAACTACTCAAAACTCAAGGTGCATTAGAGACAAGAAAAAAAAAAAACTTAACTATGCAGAAATGAGATTTATAAATTTTAATTTAAAAGGGACCCAATGAAAATAAATTCAGATAGCAGTGAAGAAATTGATAAATTAAGCAAGATTTAATTAAGAAAAAGAAAAGAGTATGATTGAAAGAAGAAAGGCTAGGGGTATCGAACTACAAATGCAGGGACCCGGCGCACAACCCACCTACCGACTCTGTACTGCCACTTCTTTTTAGCGTCCGGCTGGACCTGGACCCTTGTCTCCACTTCTTCAATCAATACCACACGGACCTCCAATATATACAAATATATAATATAATAAAATAAAATAAAATAAATAAAGCTTGCGAATTATTCAAATAATTGAGCCAAACAATATCCAACTCCAACACAACAACAAGGACCCGTTTTTAATATTTACATTATAATACAAACTAATCACTCCGGCATTTATGGACCAAACACTGTCCTGTACTATCTCATCGTTAAAGTTAAAAACATTTAATTTCTGTTTTTCTTAATTAACACCAGCTAATGGAGAACAGCTAAGATTAGAAAAGAAAAAAAAAAAAAAGACAAAAAACCGAAGCTCCATTTGTATTGAGTGTTCCAAGCCTTCTTTCCGCTTGTTACAATACTAATTCATCGAAAATTCAACCACCACTTGGGAACCAAACAAACCATTACATTACATTACAACTCTTATCCTAAAATCCCCTGCATTTCATACCATTTTGATTCCATGAAGAATTTCATTTTCGAGTCCGATTCAATTAGGAAAGACTAATAAGGATGAGGGATGAAGATAGAGCTATCAATAATTATATGATCAGTAAACAGTAGAGAATGAGAAAATACCTAACTTCACCAAGATCTTATCACTTTAGTAGTTAGAGCACACCCCCAACTGGTTGCTTTTTGTAGGCCCTTGTTGCCCCCTCCCTCCTCTAAAATACTTGCACTACTCTTTTTTTTTCTTTCCTTTCTCGAGAAATTCAATTTTCAATTCTCCTACCCTATAAATTCCTAATTCATTTCTCACCCCTTCCGTCCCTCATAATTTGTCAACAAAGTGGAGGAAAAGAAGTCCTCTTTTTTTTCTTTTTTTTTTCTTTTTGGATTTAGTAAACTCGATTGATTCCCATTTAAACAAAGGAAGAATTTCCATATCATCATAATAACTGGATTCCTAATTTAATGTACATTCATTCATAATATTTCTACATGGGCCAAAATTCTTTTTGCTAAAAAGGAAAAAAAAAAAAAAAAAAAAAAAAAACTCATAACAAAAATAATAATTGAAAGAAAAAAAAACCCTAGATGGAAGATCATCGGCGGTCACATACCTCGGCGGCGCGTGTTGGCGCCTCATTGAATAATATTCCCTTGCCTTCACTTTCAAGTTCAATTTCAATTTCGTCACTCGAACTCGCCTTCTTCGTCATCCTCTTCCGGGTCGGGTAATTTGTTCAAATCGACCCGATCCAAGAACCCGGCGCAGGCTCTAATCTCTGGCGGAGAGGGCGAGGCGTGATGGGTCCGATTGTTCAGACTCTGTTGGTGGTGGTGGTGGCCGGCTAAGGAAGTTTCGAGCGCATCGACACGGGCACCGACCTCCGTGGCTTTCTTCCGAATCGAGGCGGCGGACATGTCGGCGGCGGTGATTCCACGGCCCTCGGCGGCCAAGAGGTCGGGGAAATTAAGGCGGGCAGAGGGGCCTCTAAGGTAAAAGACGGCGGTGTCGTAGGCGCGGGCGGCGGCGACGGGGGAAGAGTAAGAGCCGAGCCAAATCCTAGAGCGTTTGTTGGGCTCTCGAATCTCAGCCACCCATTTGCCCCACTTCCTCATCCTTATCCCTTTGTACGGCCGCTGATTCTCCGCCACCCCTCGCTTTCTGGTTCCCTGATCTCCGCCGTCCATGGCTTCGCCGGATCCCTAATCTGAGCTCTGTCCTCTGGCTAACCCAAAACCTGAATCCTCTTCTTCATGTGCAATCAAAAAGGGGGAAAAGTGGGATTGGGTGATTTGGAGCTATGGGTGTGAAATTTGAGGATTTGGAGAAAGGGGTTTTGGTTTGGGTTTGGGTTTGGGTTTTGCAGCCTCCATTCCCCTTTCTTTCTTCTTCTACTACTACGCCTTTGCCACCGAGTTTGTCTTCTCAATTACCCTCCACGTTGATTTTTCTTTTTTCTTTTTTTGGTTTCTCAACAAATTGCAAATAAATGGTTTGTATTTATGTCCGCCCAAAGGGAAATTCACCGACAAAATCTCAACTTCTTATCTCTAATTTCCTTTTCTATTTTTAATACTTTCATTTTTAGGGAAATCTTAGTCCAATTTTAAAGGATTTGTTTCATATTATATAATAAAACTCGTTAATCTAATATTTTATATTATTAATATAATATTATAAAAGGGCTTTTTTTTTTAAAAAAAGATAAAAAGGTATTATTAATAGTAGGGACTATAATTACTATATTTTTTTAAAACCGACTATAATTATAATTATATTTCAGATTTGATTAAAGTCTTCCTAATTTTTAATTGTAACAATAGATTTGTTTTCATGAAACAAAGTCAGATTTTGTGTCTAACATTCAAAATGTCTAATTTTATATTTTGAATTTTAAGATTTATTTGGTCGCCGGGCTTTAAATGTATAATTTTAATTATTGAACTTTAAATAAAGTTCAAAATTAGTAATTGTTTAGAGGAATTTTTTTTAAGAGGGTTCTATTTTTCGCTTAAAATCAAAAAATAATTTTTTTATTTTGTCTCCTCACTCCTTTTCTTGCGCAACCTTAATTCTTTTTCTCACTCCTTAACCTTTTTTTTAACCATTCTCACTCCTAAACTCTTCTCTCTTCCTTCCATCATTTTTTTTTCTTTCTTCTTTCTCCCTTCATTATTTTTAATCACATTCTTTTGTTTCTAATTTAATTATTTTTTTAAATAAAAAAGAACAGTAATTCAGTAGCATTAATGTAAATTTAATAATAAAAAAGTTTTAAATTCAAGTCTTTCATCTTTTTAATTATGATAATCTTAAATACTAACAATTAAAATAAAATATATCAACCATAAAAAGAAAAACAAATATTTATTGATTTTAACATAAGTAATTTTCCTATACAATGGAGACCAATTTTTAATTTTGAAAAATCTAAGACTAAGAATTGGATATTATTTTTGGTTTGTATAGTTGAGAAATAGTTTCTATTTAGTACTTCATTTTAAAATCAAATAATATTATCTTTAATATTTTGATAATACTTCATTTTAATTTGATATTAATTAAACTTTTATAAGAAAATAAGTAGAATTATAGCTCAAAAAATATATAAGATTAAAACTGAATAATATTATAATGTTACATATAAAAATATTTGATTTTAAAGTAAAGACCAAACAAAAATTATACTTATTCTAGAAAAAGAAATAGAAACTATACTTAAAATAAAAAAAGACTAAAAGTTGTCTTCAATATTTAAAAATTTGAAAAATTAAAATAAAACGAGTCTACATTAGGTAGTATTTTAATTTTAGATATATATGATAAAATGTATGAAATTTGTAGTATTTAGCAACTTTTTGACGTCAGTTTACAATTATAGTAACCTTTTAAAAATAATTCGTTTATAGCAAATTCTGCTTATTTTTTATAAAAATCTCTATTTTACCTTTTTTGACAACGATTTTGATAGGATCTATCATTTTTTAGTGATAGAATTCTATCAATTTTACTATTGATAGAAGTCTATCAATTTACTATTGATTAAATCAATTTCTTATTCAAAGGTTTTAGTTACTTTTTAAAATGCTTTTTTATCATAATTGATTCTATCAACCATTATTACCTATTGATAGAATATGATGGAAGTTAATCAATTTACTATTGATTGAACTAACTTTTTATTCAAAAATTTTAGTTACTTTTCAAAATGTTTATTTATTAGTAATTGATTTTATGAGTGAGATTGATGGAATTTATCAATTTTTAATGATAGAAGTCTATTATTTTACTATTTATAGAGAAACGAGAAATAAGCCTAGATGATTTAAAAGTGGGATCATGTTATGGGTCTTTTGATCTTTTTAATAGGCCCATTTTCATTTTTTGCTATGTGTGCAAATATTTTCACTAATATTATTCATGTAATATTTTACCTTTTGTAATATATATGCAAAAGCCCTCAAATTTATGGTTAAAAAAAGTAATCATTTAATTACATGACTAAAAAGTAAAAAGTTATCGGTTGGAATATATTTTAACTTAAAAAAGTGAAGGAAATAAAAATGAATATACATTGGGCCTATGCCACTTCAAAAGTTGAAATGTATCCACTGCTTTAATTTTAAAATTATTGTTCGTATTTGGTTCCAATCATCGATAAAAACATTCATTTTTTAAAAAAAGATTTAACTTTTCGTTACTGTGGTATGTCACGTGAGATTTCAGTATACTCTCACCCCACTACTTTTCTTTTTGGTTAAATATATAATTAGTTCGTTTTTTATTGGAAAAAAAAATCTAATTTCTTTTATGTTTTAGAAAAAATCTCATTTCTTGTAAGTTTTTTTTAGTAGAGGTTGGAAGGAAGAGAATTATAAATATTGATTGATTGAATTCGTAACATGGTGTTGGTGTTGAATTAGATTTCCTCCAAACAATGAAATCGCCACCGACCCTTTCGATTTATTTCTTCCAAGTTAAAAATATGATATATGATTTTGGTCCTCTCTTTTTTTAGAGTATATATGATTTTGGTTCTGCACTGTAAAAAGCTGGTTCTATTTTAGTTTTTAAATCATGTATTTTTATATATTCGCTCTTTGAAGTAATTAATACTCTTTTAAAATAAAATTATTAAATTAATTTCTATTAGAATTGACATAAAAAAACTAATTTTAAGTTTTTTTCTTCAAAATTATTACAATTAAAATTAGATACGTAAAGTTAGACCAAGATGAAACAATCTCAAAAGTATAGGAACTAAAGTACTTTAACATTTTTGTAATATGTGAAGAGATATATGAATTTATGATTAGTTGGTCTAATAGAAATGTTTATTTTTCTAACATTGCTTAGTTAATTATTTGTTATGATTTATGGTAACAAATACAATGCTATTTTGCCAACAATAGCAATAGTTCAACGACATTTTGATGCATTAGTAAGTATAATGACCATTACTTTACACTTAGCCTTCTGTTTAGCAAAATCACAACACATGATTTAATTAAAATAATAGAGAATAGAGAATGATGATGTGACAATTCTGGTTTCGGTAACGCGAAACTATGCTCTATTGTAGCCGAATGGTGTGTGATTTTCCCAAAGGGTTGTGCAAGTATACACGGTCTATTTGTAGCAAGTTTTGATAAATAAAGGTCATTTCTTCGGAGATTTCAATATGCTTTCTAGATCTTCCAGCGAGAGTCAAGTTGAATAAAATTGATATTGTTGTGATTGTTATGATGTAGAATAAGGAAGTAAATACTTATGTAACAATATCAGAAGGTAACGAGGGTTCAGGTACTTCTCTCAAACGAAGAGGGGAGTTAATTAATGCGAACAACCCAAGGCTCCCTAGGCTTTCTCAAGCTCTGGAATCTAGCTTTCTCGAGTTCTAGTTTGGTCTTCTCAAACACAAACACTTATTTTAACACCTTATGGCATTATGCGAACCTATCTCTAAGAGTTCTTGACTAGTAGGCGAAGCCTAGCAGTCCTAATGTTACACATGCAAGTTCGCTCAACCGTTTCTCTCGAATCGATTGAGGCAAAAATATGGCTTCTCAACGATATTAAAGATAAGACAAATAAAACCGCATGCATGAATGTTCTATTTTACTACCCCTTCGTTCAAGCGAAATCTCCTACTTCCCCCTTAAGCCTCCGATAATGGATTTAGCTACTCATGTTCGTAAAGACGTTCAAATCGAAAGATAATGTGATAAACATGCTTAAACAAGAGTTGTGTAAGTAAATATGTAAATGAACAAAAGTAAACAAGAGATAGAAAACGCCTGAAACTTTGAATAAGGTTGAACTCCGGTAAACTCTAGTTACAAAAGCTGGAAAATATCTTCATAGCAGTAAACTAGACTATAAACTACAACTTTCAACACTCTCATAACTAAGCCCGACGAAATCGCTCCGACAGCTCAAAAACTACTCGGAAAATGAACGTTTTGGTCGGAATTGGAGGAAAAACACTCTGAAAGTGAGAAATGCAGAAGGCTTCAAATATTCTGAACCCTTTCTTCTGAGGGGACGTTCGCATTATATAGGCATCCCGACAGCTTCTTCAAAATCCTGCTCCACGATCACTACTTCTGACAAAAGCTGATGTGCTCTGCTCCACTATTCGCTTTGTCGTCGAGGTCAGAGTCGACAAGTATGAACGACTTTGATTTAGTTGTGTAGCATGTGATCTCCACCACGTGTCTTTTGGATGCGACAAATATTCCTTCGCTTGTTCTCTTGATCCACTTGTTTTGTTGTTGCGAAGAAATGATGCATCCTCCGGCTGCTTGATGGATCTGGTCTTGATGTGCGCGAGAGACCTTCGTTCTGCTGGTTAACTTCGAATGGTGAACTCCTCTTCCATTGAGAATCTCGCTTTGTTCTATTAGGAACGTTGTAGACAAACTAGCAAATATCAATTCTTTTTTTAACACAATAATTTGTATGCATTCAAGCCTATTTTGTTACAACGAAATGCCTCTAGGCGATCGATGATGAAGAGATACTTTTACACGTACTCAACGATCTTCCATCAGAATATGGCTCCTTCATAGAACATCCATCAATACTCGAAGCACCCTAATTAGTCCTGGCGAGTTAGAAGTCATTCCTGATGTTGAAGAAAAATCAATTTTACCTATTGTAGATGTGCATCGACAAACATGGTCGCTTACAATGGAGGTGTTGGCGCGATTTTTACTAAGGAGGCTCTTGAAATGGGTGACCTTCAAAAGTATTTTAATCTACTAAGCTATTTTTATGTCCCATTACATCTTGTAAATGTTTTATTTTTTATATAAATAAATAAATAAATATTGGCGTAACATATTTATATTAAATACCAAAATAAATATATAATACCAAAATAAATTTTATTAGTTTAAAAATACTATATTTTAATCGATTAAGGGTAAAAGGTACATCATGTATTTTCATTCATAGATTTAGAAACTTATTTTTTAAACAAAATGAACTTCATAAAAAAATAAAATAAAAAAGGAGCATAAAATAAACCCTCCAAAAAGAGGTAATTGAACCAATAAAGAGGGACAACTCTTCAACACAATACTAGTTTCATATTACGGATTGGTGGGTGACTATCCAAAACGAAGAGATCGAGGAAAATATGAACTTAAATAGCAAAAGGATAGCATGATCAATGACCTTTGCTAACCTCGAAGTCCAAGCTCTCTTTAGAAAAAGACCAACCAAACTTCGTCAACTTAATATTGAGTGACTTTTGAAATTCTTTAGGGATAATGTGAAAAATCATGAGGTATTAAGGTATGTGATTCTACCAAAATTAAAAGAACAAGGGTCGATTTTGTTAAAGACCCGTCATTTTCCTAAATTAACCAACCATTTAGTTGTAAGAAAACCTCTTTGACTCTAAAGAGCGAACACACAAAAAATAACATTTAAGCAGACACTAAAGAAAAAAAAATATAACACATAAACAATAATGAAACCCAATAAAAACTAGCAACCTTAACTAGAAGACACCCAAATTAGAAACAAAAATAAAAGAGAAACAGACAAACCATCTAGATAATTGAGAAACCAAGTGGTTCATTTGGTTCAAGCGAACCAATAGTTTTGGTCGAATTCCAAACCGGTTCATTAGAACCTGTTTGGTTTATGGGCCCCTTCAAGTAGTTTCCTTATCGCTAATTGATTAGTGGGTTAGGGAAAGGGTGAATCAGCCCTTACCAAAAAAATAAGTCTTGTCGCATTCTCATTCAACGAACTAGTCAAGATTCTATTGAAAAGTTTGAGGTTCTTCTTCTCAACGTTAGCTCTAATCACTTATAAGCTCCTGAAAAGCTCTAAACGAGCTCCACTGAGCTCTTCCTACACTACTAAACAACGAATCCATTAAACGCCCACTCTCAGAGTTCATAATAAAACTAAGAAGGATCCAT
This sequence comes from Sicyos baderoa, assembly GCA_037832685.1. NCBI lineage: Eukaryota > Viridiplantae > Streptophyta > Magnoliopsida > Cucurbitales > Cucurbitaceae > Sicyos > Sicyos baderoa. Next base: position 3,828,082 of record JBBMEF010000025.1, read on the forward strand.
AAACGTACTTTATGGTGCCCAACAATACTTAAAATCTGATCTTTGAGAATGTCTTTACAGAGCCAAACGAGAGAGTATCTCTCACTAAAAATTAAACAAACTTCATTCACACTTTTTGTTTTTTTGAAGTAACTATTCCCTCGTTTGTTTTATTCCACCAACTAAGTTTCTTGACATGAAAATCTTTATTTTGTATTGAAAATTGACTTGCAAAGAGTTGGTAACTTGGTATACTAACAATTAACGAGTTTTGAAAGTTTTCTTATTTTTTGTATTTATATTGTTATTATATTTTAGGTTAAAATTCTCCGCTCTATCAATGTTGAATAAAATAAATAAGCAAAAGGATTTCGCAAATAATAATAACGACAATAATATAAAAAGAAAAATAAGGCACTTGGTTAACTATTGATTACCCAACTGAAAATAAATTCGTTTTCCATATTATTAATATTAAAACGGAATATTTAAAGACAATTTATAATTAAACGTTGAGAGTCAAACCCGAGTTTGAATTACTTTTTGTTGAATTCATACTCTTTAAATATATTAAAAAAGCATACTGGGATTCAAAATTCGTATGTATTTAGTATGAATTTTGTTTGATTTCATTATTTTAATGTAACTGGTGGTAGTGGCGGTGGTGGAGGGGTGGTGGAACTGACATTTTGTGTGGAAGCTTAAGTAGACTTCAAAAAGATATATTATTACT
>JBBMEF010000025.1:3828893-3850767 GCA_037832685.1 Sicyos baderoa
TTTTATTTTTAATTCAAGGACCATTTTTAAACATTTAAGAAACTTGAAGGACTAAAATTGGACATTTGAAAGTTGAGAGACCAAAATAGAACAAAAATGATAGTTGAGGGACTAAAATTGGACTTTTGAAAGTTTAAGGACCAAAATGAAACTTTCATGATAGTTGAGGGAGCAAAATGGAAGTTTAACCTATTATTTATTACTTTATACATTCATTGTTAAAGTTTTTTTTTTTTTTTTAGATCTCAGTTTTTTTTTTTTTTTTTAGATCTCATTGTGAAAAGTTGATAGTACGTATATTTTAGTAGATTATTTATGTGAGATTTTTTTTAATCTTGTAGTTATTAATTCATTATGATATTAGTTTTTTTTAGATGCTATATATTAATTTTTTTTTTTTTGCAATATATTAAGATATTAGTTAAATTATATTTACTTTGACAACTCTTTTTGTAGGATAATTATGGGCTTATTAATTTTTAGAAAAATATTTATAACTTTCAAATTTCACGTAAATTTGAATTACACTGTAAAAATATAGAAATAGGCTTATATCATTATTTTTTGGTCAAAAGATCATAAATCAAGTGGGTTAATGTATGACTTTTTAATTATAATATTAAATATTCAAATTGTTAGGGATGAATTCAAACAAAATAAAATGTTTATTATAATTAATTTTTCAAAAACCATCAAATTTAGTTTTCCAACTTTTACTAATTAAGTACAATTGTAATTGAAGTGTGAAATGGTTAGAAGCTTATTGCATCTCAAAAGTAAATGATTTGATACACCATATAAATAATATTTTAGATTGAGTTCATAACCACTCATCTAAAAATTAATTTTCTATAATTTTCTTGACATTAAAATGTTATAGAGCCAATCAAACAGTATATCATGTGATATTAGTCGAAATGCGCATAAACTGGCTTGGACAATGATAGATATAAATTTTTTTATAATTAAAATGCCCTAGTTTTGCTAATTAATTTAGATAATTGGTAATACAAAGTATAGAATTAAATTTCCTAACCTCACCTCTTAATGATACATCACATAGAATTAGAACAAAGTAAAATATTTGAATCTATGTTCTTCTGATCACAAATTTATATTTTATACCGATCAAACTTGAGAAAACCTTTATATTATTAGATGAGAAATGTAAATATGATGAAAATTTAAAACGTAAGGAAATCACAGATGGAAAATAGGTAGAAGTAGTAAAAAAACATATTCAAACATAGATTCAAAGAAAACATATTCAAATATAAATTTCAATTTTTTTTTTTTAAAAAAAAACAATGATGATAAACAAGCGAATGGTAGAAAATTAAATAATTGAAAATAGACGAAAATTGAAGGTCGGTGGGTGGTCAGTGGTCGGTTGGCGGATACGGTTGGGGGGCAGTTGAGTTTTGGTCCACACGATTGCGATATTTTTGGAAGGACGTGTTTGTCCTTCCACTTCCTGCCTCTGTTGCATAAAATTGAAGGTTATTTTGGGTATTTCTTTTTCTCATCTTGTCGTCAACGGGGATTATTTCCACGAAAATTCCACGATATTTCTAATAAAACATATCTTATGGATTGATATTCGTTTGGGCTTTATGGAGCTCTGAAACTATATTAGAGAATATAAGATTCCACTTCAAAATTAATTGGAATAAGTCATATCTTTTATAAATACTCGTAGGACTTCCCACATTTTTAATGTGGGACAATTGTGAGATCTTAACATAACCCACTAATCTAAAAAATATTAAATTTTAATTTTCTACCTAATTTTTATTAGGCTAATATATATATGTATAAAAGAGCAATGACATGTATACTCGAATCCCTGCACCTCGTTGTAATCTAAAAATATATAAATACCTAAATCATTAAAACTAATGGACAAAATGAAAAATAAATAAATAAAATAAATAAATAAACTTTTTTTTTTTGACGATCATAAATAAACATATTTGTCATTGAGTTAACCACATAGTTGAAAGTTTGATGACTTGACGAGAAAATAACAATAAGAAAAAGTATTATTTTCTTCGTTTCATCTCCTACCAATGTAATCCCATTATCATTGTAATATTTTTTTTTCAAAATTACAAAATATAAACACTTAAAGAAAACTCACAAATTCTAATTTGAATGAATGTTCAAATCAACTACCCATTTTAGCATTTGATCCCTAGCATTTCCTTCCATTGGGAGGATTTTGTGGGTTATATCTAGACTTCGTCATAGATTTTCAGTTATAGGACTGTACAAATAAATATACATATCTCATGAAGAGATAATACAATTCAATATTTTTCTCTATTTTTTTTAATTCAATTTGGTATGAGAGCACCCATGATTATTTTGGTCCATTTTCAAATCTTACTCGAGCGGATAACCCTAAGTTTATTTGATCCATAAATTTGGATCCAATTTAAACGAATAAAACTTAAGTTGGTATTTGATTCAAAAAATCGGATCCAATTCAAGCGAGTAAGTGTAAGTGGTTATTTGAAATTGGTGTTCCTAATATGACACTCTCTTGAAGAAAGATACTAAAAGTTCTTACTTTGTTCCATATTAGATAGGTGAGAAGTGTTGATGATCCCACATTAAAAAGAGTTTAGACCTTTATCTAATATAGTATCAAAGCTCATCAAACACAAACAAGTATTCGATCTAATAAAATGAAATTGAGATTCGATTCGATTCAAGATTGGTGAACCCAAAAATGCACCATCTTGAGAAAGTATATTGAAGATTTCACATCGAAAAGAGTATAAACCTCCTAGAAATATATATGATAGGTGGCCTACTCTCTCATTATCAATTAGTTTTTAGATGATGTTCACATTATATTTTATAAGAATTTCTCAGCATATTAATTATAAAATATGTGGACTATTTTTCTCATCTTTAATTGATTTTGAGGTGAAATTCTACCATTATCTAATACGGATGTTCAGTGGGAACGTGAATCCATAATTGAGTAGCATAAATCATGGTAAATATTGTGGAAACTTAACATGTGCCTAGGTAATTGCTTCTTTAATTCACAACCTTACTTATAAATAACATTTTCCGTTACTTATAAATAACATATTCTAGTAACCTCAAATTGTTATAGGTTAGAATGTAGCACTCCATCAACTTAAAATAAATAAAATTCTAAGCCAGCATCATAAGTTTCAATTAGTAGAGAAAAAAGCAGCATATTATCGAACATGCCTAGACTTAAAAACGTATGTATTCAAATAGACAATAAAAATAAATAAATAAAATTGAATAAGTCAGTGGCGCAGTGGTTTCATTGTTTGGTTCTAAATCGGTCAACACCAGCGTCGGTATTTTAATTCCCCTCCCCTAATTTATATTCAAAAAAATAAATAAAAAAAAAACTTGTTTTTGAAAAGGTTGATGGCGTGTTAGCTAGTTCGATCCTCAAATTCACTAATTGGGGTCCCTTTGTGGGTTTCTGGTTCTCGTATTACTCCTCAAATTTACTTGTTCCATAACAATAATAGTAATAAAAAGTCTTCTATTTCTTCTTCTAATTCTTCAAAATTTAAGTTGCTCTCATGTGTTAGAAATGATTATAACAAGACATCAACCATATAATTAAGGAGCAATTGATTTCTCAAAAAAAAAAAAAAAAATTATCAAGCAATTGATGAATATTTTTTCTTTCTCAAGTAAAAATAAGGTTGAGTCAGATTGTCTCTTTAATTGAGTTGAGTTGGAAAAGTGACCAACTCAACCCAACCTAACCCAATCAAACTCATGTTCATCTCTAATGAATATCTCCAATAGAATCCAAGATATGAAAGAAATCAAAGTAAATTATAAATTAGAAGAAAATTGAAATTTAATTTATAGTACAAAAACTAGAATTTAATTTTTATAATTTGGAGAAAATTGAAATTTAATTCATAATTTTAAATTTAAAATTTAGTCTTCAAATTTGATAAAATCTAAAAAATAATTCTCAATCATTTTTAATCATTAGCAAAGTGAATGGGTGAAAGCTAGCACCCAAAGCTAGTTATTTTTGTGTCATTATTTATAACGTGAGTTAATGATTATTTAGACACAAAAAAATATATTATTTATACATGAATAGCTAATTTCCAACGTCTACTATTTATTTATTTATTAAAAAAAAACATGAAACAAAATATGATTTCCAAACACATTTTTCGTTTCAGTTTTTTATGAGAAACAAAAAATAAAAATGATTGTCAAACGTATTCTTATTTCTGGTTCTTAAAAAATAGAAACAAGAAAGAGATATTATCAAATGAGCCTTAAGAGCCAGAATTGGATACAGTGAAAAAATAAAATGGGCATGACATATGTTGCTAATTTGCTCATCTAGTGGGCATGACATATGTTGCTAATTTGCTCATCTAGATAGAATAATATAAATAATGCACACCCTTTGACTGATAACATGGCCTGAGCCTGAGGGTCTCTCTGTTTTCTTCCTTTTAGACTCGAGTCGTGTCTGCAAGTATTGCATTATTCATTTCGATTTCCTGCGCATACCCATTCGTGATTTTGCGTATCTGAATTTAGGGTTAAGCCAAAACATTTGAAGACATGATAATGTTAAAGATAAACACATTCTTGTAGAAGGATACTCCAATCGCATGCCCTCTCCTGGAGGCGATGAGTACAGAACTGTGCCTTGCAAATGGTTCACTGCTCCAGATGAACAGCCAGTATCCTGCACACATTTCACACAACATAACAATGGAATACACAGATACCTTTTCTATGTAAAAAAAAAAATATAGATTGCCGTCAAGGCGGACTCGTCGGTAGAGGCTTGGGGTCTCTAAAGTATGCTCTCTTATAAGATTCATTGTTGTCTCAATCGCCAGGATCTTGGGACGGGCATGGGTCTCCAAATATATAGTGGGGTGTCGCTCATTCTTGGTTATCAAATTAAATATATGTATTGAGAAGACGAAGGACTTCTAACCTGAAAGTCGACAAAAGCAACTGGGGCCCCGTACGTGCTCTGCATCTTCAGTTTTAAGAACCCAGGGCATCTGGAAGGAATTATATCAAATAAACAGACGATGCCAGTTATTATATTACGACCCCATTTGATAACCATTTGGTTTTTTGTTTTTGGTTTTTGAAATTTAAATCTATTCTCACTCAAATTTTCTACATTATGTTCCACCCTTACTACAATATATCCATCTTTCCTTAAGAAAGTAGGTGGATACTAACCAACTTTTAAAAACAAAAACAAACTTTTAAAAGCTACTTTTTTTGGTTTTCAAATCTTGGTTTGGTTTCTATAAATATGGGTGAGAGGTAAACATCCAAAGTAAGAAAAAACATATGGTAAGATATGTGTTATAGGCTTAAACTTCAAAAACCAAAAACAAAAAACTAAATAGTTATCAAACGGGGCATGCATGTTCAGAACATAATCCAAAAAATGTGCAGTAAAATTACCAACCTTGAAAAGATTTGAATAAGCTCTTGCTCTGTGCAACTTGGTCCTAGATTTGCCACAAAAACTGTTGGACAAGGGGGATTTTGAGGCGTCTGGAAAAGAAGAATAATCCGGTCAACGTTAACAGATTCACCAAGTACATTGTGCTATAAAAAGTCAATCAAGCATGACTCAGATGTCTTGGCCTAAGCACAACGTGACTTTCTTTACGTCTAGATATAAAAATAAATGATAGCAGACTATTAATGCAATACATACATTCAATGAATCATTTGCTATTCATAGAAAACTTTTAAATTATCCAGTTCTAATATGCATTGCACCCCAAGGTAAATAAGGAGTATGTACAAATATTATTGTAATCTCACAGAAAAACAGATTTTCCTATTACATCATTTTTCTTTTATATCCGTGAGTGCGCATGCCAGTTTACGTGCACCACAAGTAATCTCATAGAAAAACGCATGACCCTAACCACCATAGATTGAACTCATTCTCTCTAAGTAATTTATAATACTCTATGCCGATAATTATTCTGGAATGAGAAAACTAACTATTCAGTTTTCATTAGAAGTCTAGAAGTATAAAAAGAAAAGTGCAGAGCAAAAAGAAACTTGCAAGAAAAGCCCAGAACAAAAAGCAGCTTACAAGAAAAGATTCCACTTTGGTAATAAAAAAGTTCCAAAACAATTTTGAATCATAAACCCAAGGGGGGGCATTAAAATGTATCAATATCCACACATCTTCCCACAACATGTCTACCCTCAATAACACCACTCATCTATATCTTTTCATCAAAATATACCACGGTAACAGGCAGCAACGAAGCCATAATAGAGAAGAATAGAACTAGAACATTTTAATAGGAAAATACAGTCAATTTAAGTGGATATAAAACGAACATTGAACAGTTTTAATTAATGCAGAGGAATGTGATGCCAATTTGCTATATTATGAAGTACAAAATTTACCCACTATATGTATTAGGATAAGTAATTCAGTTATTGATGATATCATGTTTTTTGGACAGAATGTAAGAAGCTTATATGGACTGAAGAATCCCAGTTTGTAGCAAAAAAGTGACCTTACCACATTTGCAGCCACTGCATCATTTACAGTTCTGTAATCAAAGCTTCCATGGCTGATGATAGAAAATACAAATTAGTTACAAATCAGAAGAAACACAATGCAGCAAGTAAGGAAAAGTTAAAAACATAACACAGGAGTCAGGGCATATAGAAAGGAGCTTTTTACTGAAGCCCTTGGACTTTCTGCTAGTGAGTACTGTTATACAACAATGTATAAGCTTCATTCACATAAGCTTGTAAATAACCATTTCAATAATAAAAATGTGCTAAGTAGTGCAGATGACCTTTGTGCAGATGGATAACCAATCGTGTCGTAAGCAGAATTACTCATTCCAGACATGTGAGTGCTGCCAAGACCTGCTAGTGCCCAAGCGTGCAAACCATGTGCAAAGTGAGCTTTTAGAATAACGTGTCCTCTGCGTGACTAATTCATTACTTCTTACTCAAAGAGGTTATACAAGCAGCACATAATCAGCCTCAAAAAAATCAGAGGGGGCAGATTTATACATTAAATTAGTCATAATAATAGTTACTGTAAGGGTCATCAAGAAAAAGATGACAGCAAATTTAAAAAATAAACTAATTACTTAACAAAAAGAAGTTTATATAAGAAATAATTTACAGGCATAAAGAATGCCAAGCAATCATATTACCAGGATCGGGAGTGCTCCTTGGAAACCTAGATACTTTAGCTTTCTTATCTGATCCATATCTTTCATCATCTAATCATGTGACACGTCAACAATAAAAATTTCAATTAGTTATACCATTAAATTAAACAAAAAAGATAAATTCATAAGAGGACAGCCACCAAAATATGTACCTGTCCTTGTCCGCTTTGATCTTGAATTGGATTTAGCTAGATCAACATATAGAACTGACTGCTTCTCAAGATCAAACACCATGCCCTGAAACGAGAACAACCGATTGTTTTAATGCGATACATTACCCGGCAAAGAAATCTTTTGATATCTATGCTAGGTATACCTCAAGTAGTCCACTATTAGAACATATTTCCTATAAAGAAGAAATAAGAAGAAAAAGAGTGAAGAGACTTAAAAAGCATATTTTTAGATATTACACCTACCATTTCTTCATCCTTTCAATTTCTAATCTTATAAGCGGCAGAGGAGAAAACTCGAAACACTTTGCAACCCCTTTTTTATAATCACTACTTGCAGAGTTAAGAGAATGACCAATTGACACGAAAAATTCAGAAGAAAGAAAAATGAGTTGGATAAAAGAGGTCTGCCTAAAACTAATAAAATAAAAGATTTGATGGAGGACAAAATGAACGGCCGTCTAAAAATAATTTAGATAGTCAATTCTTTTTTACTTTTACTTTTCGGGGAGAAAATATTATATCAAACGAAAGGTTTTTTAGATGCTTGAGCTTCGAGGAAGATCCCTTTCCATAAACGTATGCACTAACACTATGCACAACTCGAAAACGCCCAGCAGAAAGAGGCTAAACCATGAATTGGTAACTGGTTAAGGTCAATGACTGACCAATAGGTCCAATAATGCTGAAGGTAGAGAAGAAATCGTTAAGTGTATCTAAGATTCTCAAAGAGTTCCCTGAAGTTGTAGCTTCATTACTTCAATGAATTGGTAAAAATGTAGCGTTACAGCTGCAACAATTGTTATTTACCTTACTTTTGGGATCAATGAATGATGACTATGAGGCTATGAGCAATGCGTAAGGTAAAAATAGTAAATCAAACTCGGGATTAAGAAATAAGTTATAAGGATTTCAAACAAATTTCAATACTTTGATGAAATTATTCGGAGGATTAGTTTACAAAATAACAAGAAAAAAAAAAATCCTTCTTTTGATCATGCATGATTGAAGATGAGGGTAGCTTATTCCAAGACATGGCTAAATTCTTCTTCCATGTTCCTTTTGCATATCTACTTTGATCATTAATATGATTTTCCTATCCAAAAAACTTGAAAAAATACAGCTGTAGGGAAAAAGTACTTACATTTACTGCATGCATTGCACCAATGGCAGACTGCTGATCCGAAAATACAGCAAATGCAAATGGCTATAACCACACCGAAAAAAAAAAATTGTAAGAAAATACAACCATCAGCACAGTAGTGATAAGTAAAATGTATACATAAAAGTTTCCGAGTATCTTCGTATTAAATATATTTTAGGGAGAATCTTCAATTTTTTTTTTTGAAAACCGGAAAATTGTAGCCTTGCTCATCGAAGGAATAGAGACACGAGAGATGTCTACAAATTAATGTCAAAAGCGAGTCTCGAATCTGGGACCTCGAGGGGAGCACACTTTCAAAGCTCAAACCTTCAGCCACCCGGAGTTTCCTCTAGTTAAGAAATACCCCTTAACTCAGTTGTAATGTGCACGCAGAATAGTCGAAATGCATAAACGAACTCGAACAATCACAAATGTCAAAATAAACAAAAACATAATTTAACCTAACCAAAAGTCTTTGAATTAGTGTTTAATCTCGCTGTCCCATTTTCCATCAATGAAATCGAGTTTACTCAGAAATCAAAGCTAAGAGCATTTACATGCGCAAGAAAATTAGAGACCAGGCCATTCAGATTGAGAAGAAAACGAAAATTGCAGAAGAATCGCCAATTTGGGAAATTAGAAAAGCAAAACACAATTACCTGCGTCGTCTGCGTCGGGGTCCGAAGATGGGAGGACTCGTATCCGGGAAAGTCGCGGAAGAGATTGTAAATTTCTCGGGGCTTGACATCTTCAGGCAGGCCGGCGATGAATAGGGTTCGGACGTCATTGAAGGCGTAGGACGCGAAGGTGGGAGGGTAATGCTGAGACGGCGGCGCCTGGTAGTAGGAATAGGTCGGAGCTTCAAGACCAGACGCCGGCGCCGGTGGTGGCGCCGGATAGTAGTTCGCCATGTCGTCCATCGGCGAGCAGTTTCTCTGTGAGGAAGTGGAGAAGAGACAGATAGAAGCCCTATAAATTGGGCCGGGTTGCTTCAATTGGGCTTGTCTAACACCAGATGGCCCAATTCGGCCCATTGTTTTCTCCAAAATTATTTAGGATGTGTTTTGATTAACGATTGAGTTAAAATTAAAAACTTACGCTTAGTTTTACAAGTCATTATAACATGATTTATGATAACGTATATTTAAGGCGTAGGTATCGTATAAATGTTTAGAGGATTGTCCACTTTTCAAATGTAAAAAATAGTGGGATTCTAATACATATTATTATAACATGAGATTATCCCAACATATGATTTTATTCTGAAAAATACAAGTTTCTAAGTTTTGAGTGAAGTTTTTATTTAGACTTTCATCTTTCAAAACAAAATATTTTTACCCCTCAAATCATAACCGCAGTTTTTGCTCTTGAGATAACAAAATCTTTTATAATATAACGAAACATTGACTAAAATGATAATTAAATTAACTTTAAATTTTAATAGATCTATGATTATTTTGGTCTTATGTGCATTATATTTTCAAACGAAAATAAATGAATAAATTTTAAAATAATAACTCAATAGCTTTACAAGAATGAAAATTGAACATTATTAAAATGTTAGGGATAAAAATATTTAATTTTAAAACATATAGATTAAATATAAACTTCATCCAAAACATATGGATAAAAAAGTATTTTTCCTATTTTGTTATAACATAAGTTATAATAACATATTTGGGATGAATGATTATGGGTTATCTTAAAATAATTAATAGGATAAACACTCTCTTATAGAATTTTTGTGATAAATGAGATAATTTAAAGGATGTTTGAGGTAGGGAGAATGAAAAAAACTATAGGAAAAATGAAAATCACAAGGATTATACGTGAGAAAATTATTATAGAGGATCACATGAACTATGGGAGAATATGGCTAAAGACCTTTTTTAGTATAGGAGTTAGAAGTCAAAGTGGTAAAAACCTTGTTTGATACAAGGGTTGGAAGTGGTTGAGAATAAAAGTCAGTAGAAAATCTTGTTTAATATGAGAGAGCAATTTAAGTAATATATTGACATCACCTATATTTTAAAGCTCACCTATGTATTTTAATTTAAGTCGCATCTTGTTATTCTCTAAAATAAAATTAAAAAATAAAAATTAAGTGCGGCCCAAATTATACAACATGAGTGAACTTCAAATTAGAAAAGGAAGTGATTGGTGTTTGGAAGGGGAATAATTTATCCCTCCCACCAAACAAGAAGAAGAAATGTTGTTTTTTAAATATTATATTTAAAAACGATTACACGGGTTAATAAATATCAATAAAAACAGTCCCCAAGGGAGTGACACAATGGAAGAAGACTTGGACTTTGGAGGTATGCTCCCTTCAAAGTCCCAGGTTCGAGACTCACCAGTCACCGAAGACATACGTCAAAAAAAAAAATAACAATAAAAACATAGTTCAACTATCATGTGGTATAAGACTTAGGACTAGGATTAACTCATACATTACCTCATTTACAAATGTTGTTTTTTAACTTTGTAACAAATTTTTTTTTTTTTTTTGAAGTTCAACAATTGAAATGAAGAATTCTGACTGATAACTTTTTTTTTTTTTTTTTTTTTTTTTTTGACCCTTCCCAAATGTTGTTGACATGATAAAAAAACGGGGTGGGTGAAAAATTTTTTTTTTTTTTTGAAACATAAATATATTGCTTACATTCTCATTCTTTCATTGAGGTTCCTTCAGAACTTTCATGCAATGAGCTAAGCTAAAGCGACTTTTGGCTTGTAATTAGTTCTTCTGTCCCTTTTTTTATACCATTCCTCATTTTCCCCCACCCAACTTTCTCTATCTCCAAAATCCTTCCCATCCAAGCCTCCAAATCTACCTTCAAGATTTAAACAACCAAAAAAAAAACATTAAAAATCCCACCTTTACACCAACAATGCTCTCTCCCAACTCATAAAGCAAATCATCATTCCATTTCCCTTAGCCCTTTTTCGGTTGGATTACGATGTCCTATTTGCAAATTTGTATTCAATCCCCCTTTTCTTGAACCAAAACTTCCTTATAATCCAAACCCAATTTTACCCTCAAAATATTCTCAAACATTTTCCAATCTTTCATTTCAAAAAAACAAAATGAAACCCAATTCCAACAACACCAGGCTCATTCTCCTCCACCCTTACATCCAAAAACAAGGCTCCTCTTCCAAAATTTGGCTTCTTGCCTTCCTCTCCTTCTTCACCCTCACGTTCCTCCTCGTGCTCGTTTACACGCGCGCCTCCACTCCTATCACCGCCTCCACCGCAGCCTCCGTCGTCTCCGTATCCACCGCCACCCCTCTCCCGACCACCGTCATCAACACCCTTCTCTACTATGCTTCCAAATCTAATGACTCCTTTCACATGACCCACTCCGAGCTCAAACCCATCTCCGACGTCCTCCGTAAATGCTCAAATCCATGCAACTTCCTCATCTTCGGTCTCACCCAAGAGACCCTTCTCTGGAAAGCCCTGAACCACAACGGCCGCACCGTGTTCATCGACGAGAACCGCTACTACGCGGCATTCATCGAAGAGAAACACCCCGAAATCGACGCGTACGACGTGCAGTACACGACGAAGATCAGCGAGCTGAACGAGCTGATTACGACGGTTAGAGAGCAGATACGGAACGAGTGTCGTCCCGTGCAGAATCTGTTGTTTTCGGAGTGTAGGTTGGGGCTCAACGACCTTCCAAACCACGTGTACGAAGTGGATTGGGACGTGATCCTCGTGGACGGGCCGCGTGGGGAGTGGCCTGACGCGCCCGGGCGGATGTCGGCGATCTACACGGCCGGGGTTTTGGCGAGGAGCAAGAAAGGAGGGAACCCGAAAACGCACGTGTTTGTGCATGATTTCTACGGGGAAGTGGAGAGGGTTTGTAGCGAAGAATTTCTATGCAATGAAAATTTGGTGGAGGCTACGGATACGTTGGGGCATTACGTTGTTGAGAAAATGGATGAGAATTGTTTTCAGTTTTGTCATAATACGATGTCGTTGAGGTCCTAGGTGGATTGCGTAATGTTTGACAATAAGGTTGTCGTTGTTGTTGGTTCTTTATTTTTGGTTAAATGGGGGAATTATTAAATCATTTGGGTATTGTATTTATGTTATCACAAACATCGTTTTGCATATTTGTTTTTATATTAGCTTCTTTTTTTTTTGGAAATTTGGAATTGGGGTTGGATCTTGTCTCCTACTAACGGTTATGAAATCGGCAATCACCAATCGAAACGGAAACGTAAAACAGATAATACGAAAAACGTAAAAAAGGAGAATAACAGAAATCACATACAGAGATTTACGTGGTTCATTAACGTTGTGTTAGCCAATCCACGGGCGGAGAGGGAGAACACGTTTATTGAGAGGAGACGTCAGATTAAAAAATTTACACAAAAATTAATGAAAGTCATTAAACGGCTAGGGTTTAATTTGGGTTTATATATGCGTCCTCATTAAAACCTAATTACAGATTGCGTAATCTAAACAGATACGAAAATGGGTGCCGATACAAATGTGGTTGTGTAATGCGGAAGGCACTCGCGCATAGAAATGCGTTCACGCAACAAAATGCAAAAATGCTAAATGTGTTTTTCTTATCTTATTGTCTTCCTTGTTCTATATGATAGCTTTTACTCACCTTGCTAAGTCAATACCATAGTTTTAATATTAATTTCCACACAAATATCTTATTGTTCATTTTACGCATAATTCTCATGATTTTATTTGACGTTATTGTCTTAAAGGCTTATATCAATTATGAATGTGTTATTTCTTACTTATATATCCAAAAAAAAAACAAAAATTAATCTTAAGAATCTTGGACTTTGGTCGTAGAAGAAATTATCAATTTATGTGAACAAGACTTGCGTGCATGCAAATTATAGTGTAGTCTTTTTTTTCAACCTATCATTCAATTCTAAAAATGATTGACAGGTCAGCAATAAATCCAAAGCTTATGAGTGTGAGAGAATATGGAGTTCCATCTCAAAATCAATTGGCAATGAGGGGAATAACCCATATCTATTTTATATTGATGTTGGATTTTCTCACTTTTCAATGTGGGACATTTGTAAGATCCTAACAATGAGTATTAAACTAGACATTGCTTTATACATTTTAATCCTACATCTATATTTATGTTGATTTTATCGTCAACAATAGAACTCAAAAAAGTTATGAGACATAAGATGATCACTTTATTTATTTATGTATATCTAAAATCGTTATATTAGATTTTTCAAAACTAATTATTGATTTGAGCATAATCAATGGGCATGACACACGTATTTCTCCATCTTAGGTATTAGTTGAACTAAAAAGATATTTAATAAATTATGACGACTTAAATGTAGTACCATTGTACTATCATCTTTGCTTGTATTTTTCTTTTTAAGTACTATAAGTTGGACCAAAATTTTTATAAAAATAGTATTAATATTCTCAAATAAATGAGAGGCCTATACTAATTGTGGCTAATTAATGCTTTGACATCAACGACGGGCTATTATTAATCTCCTTGTTTTTCTTGACGAAATTATTAATCTAGTCATTGTTCACGCATAATTGGATTTTATTTAAAAAATTAAATTTAATTATATCTTCCATTCTACATTTCTAAGTAATATATTAGAAGCAGTTTGCAATTAAATATGTACTAATAAAAATAAACTAACTAATATCGACATGTGTCAAAAAAAAAATAGTCTTTTTCTAACATTTGACCCAACTTATGAACAAGTGTACACATTCAAACAAAGTATTTGAATCTCATATACATTCATATTTTAAAGAACTTATTTTAGTTTTCATAATAAGCCTGTTTTTAGTTTCATAACATGAGTCAGAATTTAAATAAATTTTTTTTAATTAAGACACATAATTTATGTTGTATGCTCTAATAAGTTTCATTATAGACAATGCTAAGAAATAATTAGGTGAATAAATGCTCTAATTAAGTTTCTTCCTCATTTTTGGTGAATATATTTTTACTATTCGTACGTGAAATAGTTCAAAAATCTCACCACCCTAAATCATGTTAGGATCTCACAAATATCCCACATTGGAAGGTGAGAGAGTCCAACATCAATATAAAAGAGATATAAGTTACTCCACTTATTGTCAATTGGTTTTGAGGTGGAACCTCATATTCTCTTACATGGTATCAGAGCCCGGAAATCTCAAACGGGTATCGGTCCAATAAAAATGAAATTAAGATCCGACCCAAGATTGGTGAGCCCAAAAGAGGCATCTTACATTGGAAAGTGTGAGAGACCAATATCAATATAAAAGAGATATGAGTTACTTTCTTATTATCAATTGGTTTTGAGGTGGAATCCCATATTCTCTCACAGATCATGAGGTTTCGGATAGCAATTTGAATAACCAAACGCAACATATTCCACTAGAAACTAGAAGACAATTGCGCAACAAACATGCAAACACAATAATTGTTGATTTCACCCCTAGATCATGATGAAAATTAAAACATCACGAAAAATGAGGAAGAAACTTTTTTATTTTCAGAGAAAAAAACAACACAGTTCACATTCCTTGGATGGGAATCAAAACCATATTCAAAGAGTAGATTCGGAAATATATTCATATTCTCTACCGAACAAAACTAGTTTTCAATGTGATTCATAAACATGGTTGCTAAAAGTTAGAAGCGACTATATAGAAAATGGATAGCAATTGAGAATTTGTTACGATTGTTTGAATCGCTACAAAATAGATAGATTGAGAATAATAGTAATAAGGAAGAAAAAAAAATGACATAATAATAATGAAAAATTTCTAAAATAAATCAGAGTTAAAATGACAGACAAATGAAGTACAACCTCACTATAAAAATATAAGTTATAAACTTTTTCTCTACAAAGTTGCAACAATTTTTCTTATAAAGTAAAATACTCTATTTCACGACCTCACTCACTTGGAATGATTTGCGACAATGGTTTGACAACAATTGGACACTTACCTATTTTCGACCCTCTTAAACTTAGATTTTCAAGTAAAGTTTGTTGTTATAAATTTACCACCTACAACTTTGACAAAATATATTTGATATTTCGTGATTTATATATTTAAAATAAAGGAAAAATCCATTATTTGTCTAATTTCGTCAAAATTTTGGAGATAATGTCGGAAAATATTAGAGAGTCATGTCTAAATTGTTTTTATTTGTGAGAGAGATATTATTCATGACATTTTTACCCTCCTTTATTTCTATAATTTGTGGAAATTAAATACATTTTTTAACTCCACCATTTGAGGGAGGAGTAGATATAACTACCTAAATTTTTAAAAAAAAATAATAAAAAATTGTGTTAAACGAATTGACCCAATTTTTTTGGTTTAGTAGTTATCCAAATGAGACACGTCATGTTCCAATCTTGCATTTAACAAATTAATTCTTTTTTTAGCAATTTAATTATTATTTTAACAATTAAATTCATTGTTTTACACGTTTATGGGTTTTTCCATTTTTTTTCCACCATTGTTACACTCCCACACCTTCATTCTTCCACAATGTTCTCTCATTTTACCACATTTGCCTTCCACCAACCTTTTCGGTCCATCATTTTCAGACTAGCTTGAGTTTAAATTTTAGAATGGCAACTACACATCGATTTATGTGTTCTTTAATGGTAGATGGGACGATGACGATATTAACACCGACTACACAATGAGCGTGGTTGATATCATATGCAACATGCCCCTACCCATTCTAATGTCGTCTATTGAGGAAAAGTTGTTTTGGACGAGAACTCAAAAATCGTGTGCATATCACTATATAAAGAAGGCATGCACAAACAAATGTTGAACATACTAAAGGATGACAGGGACGTCCAGTGGATGTACAACGGGTTCGCGGGGGTATGTATATCAGTTGTTGTCTCTTGGCAGACATCGTCCAAACACGTACTGAGATGTACATCCTTGTCCCTGTTCGTTAGGTTTTTGAATGGCGCGGCAGTCGTATTCATATGAACCACGAATGTACGCCCTTCAATATATGATAAACGATTTAATTCTATTATTTTTTAAAAAATAACCACGAACGTAATTCTTAATTGCATTTTTCAAATTTGAATTTAAGATTTTGGTTTATTATTTAAATTTAGGCGTTTGTTAATATATAGGTTTTCTATCTCATGTTAATATATTTATTTTATAAAAATTGAAAAAATAAGTAATAAAATTAGATGGGCATTATAGACATTTGCATTTACACCTAAGTTAATTTTTATTTATAAAAATTAAAATTAGACATACATGTTTTAATTTTAAACCGTTACCTAAATAATTAATTTTCTTTCGACTTTGAAATTTTAACCAAATTTACACCACAAATTTTCATTCCACAAATTTCTATACACGTTCATGGATAGTCCATAAAATGAAAAAGTACGATGCCTTAAATATCCATTATATACGCCACGCCACATAAATCAATTTGTCGAGAAATTTGCAACCAGATCCTTCACACATATTTATTCAAATTTGAAATTAGACAAAATATTTTAGAAACAAGTTAAACCTAAATAGGAAAATGTTTGCTCGATATAATTGGGGCGAGGACGAAAATGAGAGAAAAAAAAAATCATTTGACTTCCTACAAATAATTGAGTTTGCATTGGAAAACTTTGTAATGCTTAAAGAAAAAGATAAGATATGAAGTAGAATTGTAGTTTTGATAGTGGGGTATGAGTCCACGCATTATCATTTACATTCAAACCACACTAACTTTAATTTACACCAATTATATTGGTTTCAAACTAAAGCCAAATCAATACCCAAATCATACAATAAATGCAAGAAATAACAATCATAATATTTAAAGCAACCAAACAAAATGCATTAGGTACATAGATTTTTTTCTATTAATTCTAAAAAAAAAAAAAAATTGTTATAATTATTTATGAATATGTTGGATATTTAGATATTGTCAAGTCTAAGTTCATTTAATCTATATAAAAAAGTTAAAAAAGAAAATAATTTCTATAATTTAAGAAAAAAATATAATTTAATCACTTCAATGAAAGATCGATAAAATAAATAAATAAAATAAGATAAGAAAGAACAGTGAGATGCATCATCCATTCGTCAAATAGCTTGTGTCTTTTTTATAGTAGCTAATTGTCAATTAAAAAATATAATTATTAAAAAAGTTGATTTAATTATTTGATGATAATCTCATTGAATAATCATATGTTTGATCCTAAATTATTCTTAAAAAAAATATATGCTTGATCCTGAAAATTGTTATCTAGCTTTTTGTAGGTTTTGTGGTCCTCTACTCTAACATGTACTCGAAATAAATAATAATTGATTGTGTTAGTTCATTCATAAATTTATCCAAATTGATATTTAGCTTTTTGTTAGTTCAATTACAATGCTAAGTTATTATTCTTATTACTTTAGTTTTTGTAACTATAAATACCAAAAAATATTTCATAATTTAACCTATTAAAATTGAAAGGGTCAATATCGCAATAGTTTTATTGTTTTGTTCAAACCAGTTCAACACCAGCATCACGAGTTCGAACCTCGAAAGAGTCGGTATTTGTAATTCTCCTTCCCCAACTTGTACTATTTTAAAAAAAATTAACCTATTAAATATTAAAACAAAAAAAAAAAGACCAAATTCAGAGAAAAGTTGACGTTGAGACAAAGGCAAAGCAAAGCAAAGCTCGTTCATATTATTATATTTATGAATTCACTCACCCACCCATTTTGACTTTTGTCTCCCTTTGGGTTTTTCCACTATTCTATTCCATTTCTTCCACGCAAACCATTTTTATTTTCCAATCACATTATCAAATTTTCTTTACGTTCATATTTTAAAAGTTTAAATTATGTGTTTTTTTTTTCTTCCTAACAATCCACACTCTTTTTAATTGATAATTAATGTATATATTGGTTGAGAAAAAGTAGTAGTACCATCCCATTTCCAATTTAAACTAAAAAAATGTAATTAATAACTTGTTTGATAATTATTTAATTTTTTATTTTAAAATATTGAAGAAATTCTAAAACTAAAAAAGTCGCTTTTAAATTATTTTTTTTCAAGAAAATGCTAAATAGTGATCAAACATCCCACCAACAAAACTTGAATCAGCAAATTTGAGGTTTATTATATTAATAATATTTTAAAACAAAAATATCAAACATGTATGATTTTTATTATCTTTAAAATCTAAATCTAAAAATTACGATTCAAAATTAAAAACTAAAAATAAAATTATTATCAAACGTATCTAAAATATGTATTTAAAGACATTTTTTTTTAATAACGTAGTCTTATATTATTAAAAATATTTTATATTTATTTTTTAAACAAAATATTTATGTGATTGGAGAATATAATTATTCTAATCTAATAATCAATAAGATTTTGAAAAATAAAAAGGGTGGTGTATTTAATCTACAATGATCATCTATCTTAAAAATAATTTTCTACTGATTTTCTTTACATTCAAATGTTGTACTGTCAAATGGTATATCCCGTAACATTAATCGAAATATTGCAAGACAATCACAAAAATTAAAAAATGATAATATTTTTTTAAAAAAAATAAGACAAGAGGATATAAATTTCATTTAAATTTCTCTCTTTCTCTCTCTAGGGGAGAGTAAAAAAACAAGGTCCCATCTTGAGCCCAACTCTATAGTTTCAGTCAACCATCTGAAATTAAGGACGACATTATGGTCCACTTGTTTCAAATCCTTTGACCCATCCCCTTTTACTTTTCTCTCTCTTTCCCTTCAAACCTACAATATAGCTACATTATTTAATTACATCTCACATGTTCTCAAAATATAATTTCATATGCTGAATTTAAAATTTAAAAAAAAAAATCAATTTTCTTTAGGAAAAAAAATTACTAGATACCCATAATAATTAATGAATTACCTACCTATTACGGCGTCGATGACAAATTTCAACCTTCTTTCACTAAAGAAATGATACCATAATGAAAATTTCATTGAAACAAAAGTCTGTTTGTTAAAGATTTAAAATATATTAATTTGAAGTGCATAAAAAAATGGAAAGAGAAAAAGAATAAAAAAAGAAATCCAAATCAAGGAAAAAGGGAAAAAAAGGCATCCGCATCCTACTCCAACAAAATACCAAATCCATAGTCTTTACCTTCCTTTTTTTTTTTTTTTTAATAATAGACAAATTCACATTGTCCAAGAAAAGAGCACATTAATATATATTTATATTATGATAAATAACGTGGAAAAAAGCTGACCCTCAGATCTTCTACGAGATTAAGATGAAGGAAGGCGACGGTCACGATGGTCTAAGAAGACTCGAGGATGAGATTGGACGCTTCAGATACAGTGAGTGTGTGATTATGTTCTCCTTCGTAAGTGACCACTAACATTGCCGGATCGTCTACGGCCCGTTCTACGTGTTTCCGGGCTGGGCAACCTCTCACGCTGCTACACTTGTAATATCCCCTGTTTAAAATAAATAATTAAATAAGTAAATAATTGAGTCGAGGTTTGAAAAAGTCAACGAAATGAAGAAAAAAAAAAACTCATATTTTAGTCCATGAATATTTGTTACATTTTCATTCCATGAACATTAAAGTTGGCTCTATTTTATTCTTATAATTTTTAAAATTTACTTTGGATGCTTCGTTATATTTCCGATCTTAAATATTGTAAAAAAATAAATAAATTGGTAGTTGATTTTTTTTTTCTCTTTACTCAAATTATCTTCTTCCTCACTAAATTTTAGAAATTATATATATTTTTTATTGTATTAATATTATTAAACTATTTTTTAATTGTAAACAAATTTATTATAGACTATTTTTTTTAGTATAAGTTGGATGGAAAATTATAAATATCGATTTTATTAAATTATTATAGATTAATTTTAAACTTTTATAAATATTTAACAGTTCAAATTAAAATTTTGAAAATTAAGAATTAAAATTAAAAAATTAAAATGGAGAAACAAAATAAAATAAATTTAAAAGTTTAAAAACTATAATTAAAATTTTAGAAATGAAGGGATCAAAATAAAATGTTCTAAAAAAAATCAAAATAAAATAAACTTAAATTAAAGAGACAAAACTATTATTTTTAACCAACAAGAAAAAAATAATAATAAAAAAAAAACCTTGGATGAGGAGAGCCTTTAATGGGCTTTTGACCATATTTTCTCCATGAATAATCGTCCGGTGGGATATCCGCCGTTTTCAAGCTCACCGCCGGCACCCTCACCACTCTCTTCACCCTCTGTTTTCTGCAATTCAAAATTCCTTAATCCTTAATCCACAACCAATTAATCAAACAAAAATTAAATTAAAAAATTCTAATAATCACAAACCTTTTCTTGGAGCAATTACACCGGCCGGAGGAAGAAGCGGCGCTACACTTGCCGGATCCCAAGTTATCGGAGCTACACTTCCTCTTAAGCGGCGGTTTTCCGGCAGAGGAGACTTGTGAAAGATTCGTAATTTGAAAAGCCGCCGCCGCCGAGGACGACGGCGGGCGTTTGAAATCGCCGTCGCCGTCGCCGGTCAAGGACGAGAAATCGACGCTGGCGGAGATGGGCTGAGACGGGATCTGCTGGATGGGGGTGGCGATGTGGACTTGAGGGAGAGGCAGAGGAGCTCGGCGGAAGCGGGCGTGGCCGACCCGGGTCCGGCCGAGGAGGGAAATGACCTTTTTGAACTTGGAGACGGCGGCGTCGGCGGCGGCGCGGCAGTCGGTGGGGAAATCGGCGGCGGAGTTGGGGTGATTGGGGGAGAGTAATTGGATGAGTTTTTGGACGCTTTCGAGGCCGGAGGCGGCTTCTTGGACGGCGTTTGGTTCCATGTTTTGTGTTGAGGGATTGGGCATGAAATCCACAGCCATATTTACTGACCCATTGAACAAACACTTGGGATTGAGAAAAAAGTGTTTGGCTATGGGGTTGAAAGAAAAAAGATAAAGTGGGAATTTGTGAAAGTAAACAAATTAAGGTGTGGATTGTTTGTTTGTTTGATTGATAAAGGGGAGAGGATAGAGAGACAAAGTGAAACAGATTCTCTTTGGTCAAAATGGTTTCTCAATTTTGGGCATTAAAGTCTAAATACACCCACTATCCTTACTCATCCTCTCTCACCCTTCGGACAATTTTTTTTTTTTTCATTTCATTTTGGGATGATGTTATCTAATTTAGTTGTAACGGCCCAGGATTTCGGAACGTCATTTCAGGACGGTTTGACCGTTATTCCCGTTAGCTGGTCATTGTTTTCTTGGTTTGTGGAAGAAGGAGAAATTAAAAGGAATTCTTTTAATGGATTTCTTTTAAAAGAGTTTTTACT
>JBBMEF010000025.1:3850867-3865481 GCA_037832685.1 Sicyos baderoa
ATATATTCTCAACGGAGATGATTAGATCCTTAAAAAAAAAGTTCAATAAACTTGTTTAGCTAAAATCTCTACAACCTTGTTATCTAATTTATTATAATAAGACATTGTCACAACACCTAATGAAGTAATTAATTTATGTCAACAATAATATTACTGAATTAAAAAATGTCTAAAAAATCATCAATAATAATTTTAATAATCTCTAAAACATCGAACTCTACCTTTATAACAATCCCCGCCAAAAATTGGACGAAAGTTGATTGTTAAACAGAGGAAGATTTAATAGCCACTTTTTTGGTTGAGCAAATTTAAAAAATGAAGGAAGTGATTTGAAAATAAAAGTTCCAAAAATTGAAAGGGTCAGTGATACAATGGTTTCATTGTTTAGTTGTAAACGAGTTCAACATCAATATCACAAATCCGAAGTTAGAAGAATCGGTATTGTAATCTACCTTCCCAATGTGTACTAAAAAAAAACCAAAATTATTTGATGAATGTGCATAAAAGAAGCTCGGAAACCGATGCTCGATGTCGAGAACCTTGACCTGCAGTTTTAAGTGGGCTCTACAAAAGTTAATCTGGTCTAGAATCTAGACAGGATTTGGAAAAAAAAACAAACAAAAGGACAAATATAGTCATTAGGTCAAAAATTGTGAACAAAACTTTCCATCTTAGCCGTTGGATATTTGAAACTTATACATATGACCACGTGTGATTGATCCACGCCAACCAACCTCCCTGTCAAATACAGCACCCTTCAGTTGACTTTTGTGTAAATCTTCTCCACACTAACCATTTTTTACTATGTTTAGAGATCAACATTTATTTGGTTTTATGGGGAATAATTAATCATCATTTTACTTGCTGAATTGGTTAGTAATATAATAATTTTATTATTTAATATTAAATTGGAGAGTGATACAATAACTTTGTTATTAATTGTAGACCAATTCATACCAGCGTTATAAGTTTAGTTCCTGAAGTCGATATTTATATTCTATCTTTCTCAATTTATATTAAAAAAAATAAAAATCACGTGTGACTATGTTGTTCAAGTTCTCCTATCTATACCAAAAAAAGGAAAAGGAATATGATGTAAAGTTGGTAAATTGAGTTTCATAAATTGAGATAACGATTTTAAAACTCATCCTAGAAAAAACCCAACAATTTTTTACGACTTAGTGAACGATTTATTAAGAAATTTTAAAATTACTCTATATGACTTTAAAGTTAATATTAATAAAATTGGTTCATTGGTGAATAATTTTAATACAAATAAGGATAAGTATACTTCTAAAATTATATGGTTATCTTTTGGATTATAAAAGGTTTGAATATGTAACGCTGATGTTAAATTGGTTTACAACCAAATAATGAAACTATTGCGCTATTACCCTTTCGACAATCACGATAGACTTAAAGTATTAAAGAATATGGAGTTCCACCTCAAAACCAATTGGTAATGGGGGAGTATTTCATATCTCTTATAAAGGAGTTGGCAAGGTGAGTATCTCTAACATTCCCCCTCAAGATGACGGCTATATTGGGAAATGTCATCTTGAACTATATCCAAATTTGTGGACCGAAAGACCTGCTTTTGCTTACTTTTTGCTAGGGTCGGATCCGAACTTTGAGATCAAATACCCGCTTAAGCTTATATCCGCTTGGGTGGGGTCCACACCCGCTTTAGAATTCAAAGCATTTTGGGTTGGATCGGAATTTGGGATCATTACCCACATTACGCTGTGATACCATATTAAAGAATATGGAGTTCCACCTCAAAACCAATTGGTAATGAGGGGAGTATTTCATATCTCTTATAAAGGAATTGGCAAGGTGAGTATCTCCAACATAAAGTATTATATATATATATATATATATATATATATATTCAAGAATTAAAATTATCGACTAAAAAAAATTAAAATTAAACAATCAAAATTGAGACCGAATGAGTCGGTTGACGCAATTAGTTATCTGGTTTAATGTTAATTCATTTCCACCCCATAGTCACGGTTCGTGTAATCAGTATTTGTATCTCTTCCCAATTTGTACTAAAGATAATTAATTAAATTTAAGGGGATTTCTTATGTATAATTAAAATGGGCTAAAAAGTTGCATCTATAACACAAAACTGAAAATAGTTGCACATATACATAAAACGAAAAATTTGACATTTGTAAAGAGTGATTGAGTGTAATCACGATTAATTGATTGATTCAATCGAATAAAGGTGATGAAACTCAATCACTTAACAAACTGATTAAATACAATCAAATATTGCTGATTGAGTTCAATCACTCGAAATTTATACCAACTTTAAGGAGAAATTGGTATAAACCAATTTTAATAAAAATGTGTTATACTTCTAATAGGAGTCCTAAGGTTGGTACAATACAAATTCTCTAAATTTAAAGACTAAAATAATATAATAATATTGATTTAAATGGCTCACCTAGGCTAAAAGACAAATAACTCTAAGTGCCAGATTGACCCATGGACTTGAGAGGGAATGGGAGGGTTATACGCCTTTCCATTGGGTGTCCCACACAATTCTATGCGTAGGTCCCACATTTTTATTAAAATATTAAAAAACTATTAAATATCTATATTTTTATTTAAATAAAAACGTAATAATTCTCTTTCCATCCCATCAAACATAACTTTATTATTAAAAAGTAAATTTGTTGTGTATACCAACTTTAAGATCTTCTATTACAATTATATCACATTTTTATTAAAAAATCGTTTATACCAAAGAGTAATTGAACTCAATCGAACTCAATTAATAACTAGTGATCGAACTCAACCAGTTTGTTAAGTGATTGAGCTCAATTGATTGAGTTCAATCAATAACTAGTGATTGAACTCAATCACACTCAATCGTTCGACTACTTTCATTTTTTTTTGTATATGTACAATTATTTTCAGTTTTGTGCTAGCCGGTTTTTGTTATACATGAAAAATCTCCTATTAAAAAATTATTAACTATCCATTTTTTATTTAAATAAAAACTTCAATCATTCTTTTTCTATCGCATCAAACATAACTTTATTATCACTTTTATTTTCTTTTCTTCTCTTAAACATAAATTTATTCTCACTTATCTTCTCTCTCATCCCACCATCCTAATCCGTCTCTTAAAAGCTAAATATGCCTTAAAATGTTCAAATATATAACTGTATAACAAATCTTGAATAAATATAATAAATGTATAGCATCAAGTAAAAAAGAGTCAAAATTGAAATAGAAAACTACACTAATTGAGTGGACCATCTGGTAAGTTGTAACATCAGGCGGTGAAAAGTTGGCTAACTATTAAATTCACTTCAAAAAATTGTCTATTTTATTTCCAATAAGTTCCCATAATTTTTTTTCTCTCTAAAAAATAATTCATCGAATAACCTAAAATTTGGCAGACCAATAAGCTATTACGAAATTTATAATTTTTATAAAACAATATTTGTGACTGTCCAATCAACTTACCCGTATATCGAGTATAAAAACATAAAAATACAAAGCACAAATGGAAAGAGGGAGGCTCTTAAAATTATGAATATCATAACTATAAAAATAAAATGAAAATTCAATATATTATTTTAGCAATGTTAATGCTTTCATTATATTATAATATTAGTGTTTCTAAAAAAAAAAAAAAAAAAATACTAGTGGGTATTTATCTAGTTTTGTTATTGTCGAAATAGTAGGTGGCGCAATGATTTCATTGTTTGGTTGTAAACTAATTTAACACTACCGTCATGAGTTCGAACCTTGGAAGAATCGGTATATATAATCCACCAACTTGTACTAAAAAAATAAATAAAAATAACTAAGCATCTTCGAGGCCTGCTATGAAGTTGGACATGTATTATAGGTCACATGTTACGCACATTTGAAAAGAATAAACAATGTTAATGTTTGTTGGGGAAGTATAGTACTCGGACAAATTTTACAAGGAATTTGTTGTTTAGAGAGGAAATAAAAAGAGACAACTTGTGATTTATTTCATTAATAAAAAGTACAATTTTTATTCCTCAATCATGAAGTGTACTTTTTATTTCATTCTTATATTTAAGGCTAAGTTATCAAATATGTCCCTAAACTATTATATTTTAGTTAAATTTACTTTTGAACTTTACAAAACATTTCAAAAATATTCTTATCGTTCATTTTGGATGAAAACCGTTAAGGTTTTGTTTCAAAAATACCTCTAAACTTTAAAAAGTTTCAAAAATACCATTGATTTTTTTTTTTATAAAAAAAAAACATAAAATTTAAATAGTTTAGTTTCTGTTTGATACCATTTGAATTTTGAATTTTGAATTTTCAAATTTAAACTTATTTCTACTCAAATTTTCTACAATGTCTTCCACATTTTCTATAATTTATATATCTTTCCTTAAATATATGTGAATGCTAACCAACGACTTTCAAAAACAAAAACAAGTTTTTTGAAATTATTTTTTTTTCTTACAAATTTTGATTTTGTTTCTATAAATATATGTAAGATGTAGATAATCAAATAAGAAAAAAACGTATAATAAGATAGTTATTATAGGTTTAAATTTCAAAAATAAAAAACAAAAAATCAAATAATTATCAAATGAGTCTTTAACTTTTACAATATTTGAATTTAATATGTCAAGTTTGAGGTAAACTAGAAATTCTTACTATTAAAATATTTGTAACCTAGACTTAGTATAAACTATAATATATATAAAAGATATTTTATTGTGTGGTTGAAAATTAAAAAATTGTTTGATGTGATATTTGATATAATTATATAAAAGATTTGATGCAATATTAGAAGAGAGGTTGAAGAGGAGTTGGAGAAAGTTGGTATACTAAAAACAAACATGAAGTTAGGATTCCCAAGTACTCCTTCTTCTTACTCTCCTCTCCTTAACACCAAAATCGATTCCCCCACGATCAGTTTTTTAGTTTATTCTCATTTTTAATTTGATAGTTCACGGAAAAAAAAACTATTAAACTTTGACAACTTATTCCATCTTAATAAAGATTTCTAAAAAGACAATAGAAATGTGTTGACTTGTTTAATTGGTTGTATATTGATTCAACTTTACGGTTATAAATTTGATCCTTATAGTAAAATTACGTAGGATTTGTGGTCTCTTCAAACATTTCGATAATCTTTTCAACTCTGTTTGAAAAGTTCCAATAATGGGCCTGGAGCTGTTAATTTGGACTTTGTTATTCAATATTGGGTTTGTGGACCTGGAGGCCCACATCAATTTATAGCCCAATTCGTGAATACTGGGCCTGGCCCAAGTTCGAGCTTATTTATCTACCCCAAGGCCCCCCAACATTCTGTTCACCCCCATTCACTTGATTCAAACTTGATCAAAATTCAACGTGCGTAATATTCCCTGTATAGATTATGCAGTTTATATATAGATTTTTGCTTATTTATTTAGATGAAGATCATGTTAAAATATACTTAGCAATAGCATACAATATACATAGTAATAAATAACTTAATGTAACTTTTTTTTTTAGTGTAACTTTAAGTTATTTTTTTAAGGCAACGTCTAGTTCTTTTTATTTCTTAAAACATAGGCTGATTTAGCTTTTTTTTTTGTTCTGTAATATACTTTTACGTCTAATCAGTTGGAGTATCAAATCATTATGTTGGTTAAGAAGGTGTTTAGAAGGATCGAGCTGTTTAGAAGAATTAGTTTTATTACTAGTTCTTTTTTTGAAGGTGGTTATGCTCCGACTTATGGAGTCGAACCCGTTCGCGTCCTCGTAGTGGAAAAGTCTCCCGGATGTATTTGCTGGTTTGGGTTTAATAAAAGGCTGTTATTATTATTAATTTTTTAATTAAAAAATCTTCCCATAGAAAACTTCATCTCAATTAAGCTAGAATAGAAAAGGTTAACTTGATTTATTTCTTACATTGTTCATTTTTAAATTAAAAAAAAAGAACTTTGACAGACAGAGGTAAAAGTTAATAAATGCATAATAATTGCATGGATATTGTTTGCCTCACTTCAAAGGAAACAAAAGGCAATTGAATTGATGCAATGGTTTTACCAAAGCCTTTGTTTTATTTATTTAATATTGGTGGGTTTATGATTTGGGTTGGAATCTTTTACATTGATCAGTCTCTTAATTTTTAAGAATTTGCTTCAATTATCAGCAACATGATTATGATTGATTGCTTTTAATTTTTGCAAATTCCCTTTTTGATTTATTTTGAGATTATACTCCACAACTTGACTAACAATATTTTCTACCACTTTCTCATAGTTTATCATTTATCTATATGGTTTTTAACTTCTCATAATACAATTTTATAGAAATATTTTGCAATAAATAAAGTGCACATTTTATTTTTAAAATCCCATGTGATTAGAAATTTTGCACTTGGGGTCTAAATTGGGGTAAGAAATGGTTTTAGAAACTCTAGTCAATACATCTTGAAATTAATTTGTAAGTTTAAGGTTTTATGCATATAGCTGGTAAGTTTTAGTTAGCACAATTTGGTTGTATCAACTTGTGCAAGCATCAAACTAATATAACACAAATAAATACTTTTTAGGGCCTGCAAACAAACTTATTCAGTTGCCTAGATAAAAACTATGTTTAAAAATGAGTCAAAACAAACCGATGGTAATTGGTATCCTCGACTTAAAAATTAGAAGTTCGAATTTTCAATATTGTTGTACTTACAAATTAAAAAATAATTCTTTACTAAGTTTAAAAATGCACCAACTAGAATGAGAGGAAAATGTAAATTTTCATTAGAAAAGATAAAAAGAAAAGGAGAGGTCATAGACTTAAAGTCACAGCAATCTATATATATAGTAAACTTAACATATACAACCAAACAATGAAATCATTGCGTGTCACTTACCCTTTCGATCCAAATGAACTTCTTTTATAGATAGTATATTTATATTGATATATAATACTCTATTTACCCTACAAAAATGATATATGAAATATTCTTAATTAGAAATATGAAAGTATACTTTATTAGTATACAAAAATATAGTATCAAAGTTATATATTGATTAGGTAGATAGGTACATTTCTTTAACTTAATCATTTATATGCCAACAAGTGCGGAACTCTAAAAACATCTTATACAATCTAGTAATTATAAGATTATAAATTTGAATTTCTCTCCTCCCAATATTATTGTTAATTATGACTTGGTTCATTGTTCTGTAGCAATTCAGTTTGATACCACGCCTTTATTAACCAATAAAGAATCAAACGACTTCAAGAGAAGAAAACCCTGTAATTTACTGACGATTTGCATGGTACAGCAACCATTTCAATGGTGATTCTTGTAAGAAAAATTAAAATAAAAAACTCAAAATTAAATTCTTTACTCCCACCAAACTTCGATGGCTTAGAAGTGGTAAAAAGGGGAATAATTCCTTTTTGTTGTTATTGAAATTGTAGATGGCAAAGAGGTCTCAACCTGTCAACCACTGCCTCAAAAAGCTAATCCATGTCGTTGAATTCTACTTTTTCCACTGCGGCCATGGCCTGCGCTTCAAGCTAGCGTTTCCAATTCCACGTTTCTTCTATTTCCATAACTTGTCTCTTTCCGGCATTTCGTCGAACACCTTGGGGCCCTTTCAGAATTGGCCCAACGTCGCCTTCTTCCCATTCTTAAACTCAAAGTAATTCTCTCTTTACAACCCAAATCGAGTCTTCTTCACTTCAAAGAAACCATCACAAACAAACAACCCCTTTTC
The DNA here is from genome assembly GCA_037832685.1 of Sicyos baderoa. NCBI lineage: Eukaryota > Viridiplantae > Streptophyta > Magnoliopsida > Cucurbitales > Cucurbitaceae > Sicyos > Sicyos baderoa. The sequence continues at coordinate 3,858,601 of JBBMEF010000025.1, forward strand.
TCCGATTTCTCCAATTCGCCGGAGTTTGGATCGAACCCATCGTTGTTTTCCTTCTTCTGGGTCAATTGGCCTCAAACCCAGAAGAATATGAAGCTTTCTGCGTTGCAGCAGAGCTATGCTGCCCGGCGGGCTAATAGCTTCAGAGGGTCGCCGTTGGATTCGTCGGCGGATGCTTCAATCAAGTCGCCGGCCGGGATTTTCTGGCTGATTCTTCATGGGTTTTGCTGCCTCATCAGTCTTGTGCTTGGATTTCGCTTCTCTCGTCTTGTGTTCTTCCTTTTCGTTTCTACTTCTTCCACTACAAATCTCTACTTGACCCCTTTTCGATCCGCTACTGATTTCACCATCCTCTCTACTCCGAGTGTGAATTCGACGATGGCTGCGACCGTTGCGAGTTCTAGTAGCCGTGTTGTGGTTGGGAGGCACGGGATCCGAATCCGGCCGTGGCCGCATCCGAACCCTAGTGAGGTTATGAAGGCTCACCGAATCATTGAGACGGTACAGAGGGAACAACGGCGTCAATTTGGGGTCAAGAATCCGCGGAGGGTGATTGCTGTGACTCCAACTTATGTGCGGACTTTTCAGGCGCTTCATATGACTGGCGTTATGCACTCGCTGATGTTGGTTCCTTATGAGCTTGTTTGGATCGTTGTGGAGGCCGGTGGAATCACCAACGAGACGGCTTCGATTCTCGCCAAGTCGGGGCTCGAGACTATCCACGTTGGGTTCAATCAGCGGATGCCGACTTCTTGGGAGGGCCGGCATCGAATTGAGGCTCAGATGAGGCTTCATGCCTTAAGGTTGTTTCTCTTTACCTGCCTTTTTTGATTAATTTCTTGGTGTTTGTTTTGAGAATTCAATCAATTGTACCATGTTGGAAAGAAAAAGGATAAAATCATGGGTTTAAATGAGATAAGTGCGATAGGTGATAACCAAAAACAAAATCATGAGGATTTATGCCCGAATAGGATAATATCATACCAATATAGAGACTCTGTAAAGATTTGTCGTATCTAGCAGTTTGCTTGTTCTTTTTTTTTTTTTGAAGAATTAAGAAGTTAGTTACATCATAGATGCTTGTGTTTCTTTCTAAACAAAGCTGGGTACTCGAGTACGATTTGACTGTATATGATTTAGTTAGTAAGCTATTAATGGTGGGGCAAAAAAGGTAGAACGATCAAAGTTTGTGCATGATGATGATGGTGTTTTTATTTTCTTTAGGGACCATTTCTCTTTATACGACTGAGCGATTTAGGTTGCTTTTAGAATATGAACTTGATAATGTAGGTATGAAATGATGCAGAATTGTGAGCGAAAAGAAGCTGGATGGAAATGTGATATTTGTGGATGACAGTAATATGTATAGTATGGAGTTTTTTGATGAGATCCAGAATGTGAAGTGGTTTGGTGCTCTTTCTGTTGGAATTATTGTTCAGTCTGATAAACAAGATGAATCATTAGAGGAGGTGGAGAACCAACCAATCCCTGCTCAGGGTCCTGCCTGCAATTCTTCCAATAAGTTAGTCGGTTGGCACGCCTTCAATGCGCTTCCATATGCTGGAAAGAGTGCTAAATTCATTGGTGACAAGATATCAGTTCTTCCCAGGAAGCTTGAGTGGTCTGGATTTGTGTTGAATTCCAAGTTGCTATGGAAAGATGCAGAAGATAAGCCAGAATGGGCCAATGACTTTGATACAATATTGGAGGTTGGTGATGAGGCTTTAGAGAGTCCATTATTTCTTTTGAAGGATGCATCGATGGTTGAGCCGCTTGGAAGCTGTGGCCGCCAAGTTTTGCTCTGGTGGCTCCGAGTTGAAGCTCGTTTTGATAGCAAATTTCCACATGGGTTAGTATTTTCTTTCTCCATCTTTTGTTTGATGCTTTTTTCCCTGTTACTTGCATGAAGTTCATCGATCTGTTAGATATATGCTTAAATATGAGCTGAAACAATATGCATTTTTTGGGGTGTATCGAAATTTTAATACCATTAAAAACACCCAAGAATGACTTGATATCGTGTTACTGAATTGCGAGATGCAAATATCAAACAGGCTGCTCCGTTAAACATGTACGTTGACATTGATATCCACTCTGATCCTTTAACTTATTGTGCTCTCTAGCCTCTAAGAATGCCTTGATCACCTCTCCCTATTCATGATTTATCATCTTAAGCAATTTCAACATTTTGACTTGATCTTGATGCGTTTCATTTTTTTTCTCTTCTTAATGTATCATTTATCTAGATTTGATGGTTTGTCTATGTAGTATCTCTAGTTTTAACTTCTGTACGATACTTTCTTTTTTGCTATGCAAATTACTATTGTTTGGTGCTTTAATAGTAATGCTTCTGATAAATTGCGAACTTACCAGAATGTCTCCTTAGAAGCCACTTCATTTGAATGTTAAGAGCCAATAGATTTTGGTGTTAGGTGGCTGATCTGTGTTCTTAGTTTGATGCTACTCTCATGCCATTTTACCATTTATTTAACAGAGTATAAAATTTTCAGATATTCGTATCATATATTTTTTTTTACACCCGTGAGTGTTCGGACCAGCTTACGCGTACCTCGACTATTCTCACGGAATATATCGTTTAGCCCAACAATATTTGGATGCAAGAAAACCCGTAGAAATTTAATTCTATATAGATGACCATCATGGAGTTAATACATCACCTTCCCCAAGGCTTCCTTTCTTTTTTTTATTCAATAACATTTAGGAGTGGGGTATTCTATCATGTAACCTCTTGATTACAAAAACCGTACAAGATGGTGCTAGACCTCCAAGGGCTCTTGACCAAATTTCTGACAAATTTAAGATTAATCTATCAATTTAAATATTGACATTATTATGTAAATCTCTAACATAACATAAGATTATTATTTTACTATATTTACATAAAAGTAGATATATTTTAGTTTCTTATATTATTTTTTATGAACTCTTACAAAGTACCGAGACATTATTCTTGTTGTAGACAAAATTCCTTTTTCTCGAATAATGATTTCAATATTCATCTGAGAAATAGTCTCGAGTATCCTAGTTTCTTAGATATTGTAATCTAATCCCTCAGGCTCCCATCAAACCTTGGACATTTAACAATGTGTCCAAGATGGTCCTAATGTTGGAATTTTGGACAAAACTTTTGACATAATCTTATAGTTTTTTTCATTATTCTCGTGAAAACAAGATTATGGACTTCCCTTTATAATCTATCATAGACAAAAGTTTATTCATACAAATGTTGGCAGCATTTTGCACTCACCTAGAAAAATTTCTTTTTTGGATAAGAAACAATTTCATTGATTATGAAATTACAAAATATAGATATAGATTACAGGTGATCACATAAACGATCTCCAGTAATTAAGTAATGTTTCAAAACTATAAGAATAAAATAACGGATTAAGTTTACACCAAGATATAACATTAATAGTAATGGTGTCCAAAAAATTCTCGTAAGTAGATTCTTTGTCCTTGAAGATCCTCATGTTTCTCTCCAGTCAAATATTCCAACAAAATGCTCTAATAAAGTGTTGTCACAATATTTTCTTCTCCTTCTTAAATGGGTGGCCCAAGAGTGTGTTAAATAACAATGAGTTTGGATCCGGTTGTAAAGTGATTGGCCAATTAAATGCATCTCTGATAAAATTTCATGCCCAGTAGTTTTTTTTCCTCTTCTGTTTAGACCTTCTCTTTTTTATTTTAATTTTGACAACTATTGCAAATACCTATTTGAACAAAAAAAAACCCACTTTCTTTTTCTTATCTTTATCTTTTCCAAGAACGGTTGCTCATCATGATGGTCACATTCTATTTCTTGTGACCTAAATACATTTTTCTCCATTTGGTCTATGCCCATTTTCTCTTCTGTCTCTATAGCGTTATAGGACCTAGGAGACATTTTTCTACAATAATCAGGGTAGGGTACCTTATGGCCGACCCATTTCCACTAATTCCGGAGAGGCTTTGTCCTTGGAGGGTATTCTGCAAACATCTAAAAAATCAAGTGAAATGGATATGATTTTTTCACTTTTATTGTTACTTTTTCATTAATAATTTGATCTCTAGGATCCAAATCTAGTAAAATTCTCCGAAAATATCATTTTTATTCCATCCAAGTGTTGGGTGTCCTTCACCAAAACAAGATAATTATGGTTCGTGCGGTCTTGTAGTTATTTAATAAGCAGTTACTTCGGGTTTCTGTTTTCCTTTCTGGAAAATTTCCTTAACAAAACTATAGTATAAGAATCATCCTCTTTCTTTCTTGGAGATTCGGTAACTTTCTGTTTTTCAGCAGTCAAGGACAAAGGAGATCACTTCAATATTCTAGTAGTCTCGAATCTCTACGAAGAGGGTCATAGGGATTTGAGGTTCGGTTGCAATACAAGGTTTCCACTTGAAATATATTTACTTGCTTCCAGCCTTCTCCCAACCTTTTAGGGGTGTTTTGGCGCGTTAAAAGGTCGGTAAGATTGAGTTATTATAACTCTTTATCATAATAACCGGCGAAACACATGTTAACATAATCTTTTATAATAACCCGTATTTCAAAATAAGTTATTATAACCACCTTATTATAATAAATCTAATTCACCGTCTGCAATAACTCAATCGTTTTCAATACACCCTTGGCCTTAATAACTTGGAGCTCACCCCTGCTACATTATTGACCAATGGATAATTTTCTTACTCTGTTCCCACAAAAAGTGTCAGTCATAACTCTATGGAAATTTATGTGGCTGGCTTTTAGAGTGTTTTCTTATAGCTTATTTGGAGTGTGAGGAATGATAGTATATTTAAAAATGTTTTACAGTTGTTTGATCGTTTTACAGAGTTGGTTATTACTTAAATGTAATTTTGGTATAAAGATAAGCACCTTCTCTCTTCTTATTGTTTATCTTATTTTATATCCATTGAAAACTTTTCTTATAATAAACACCTTTGGCTGTTTGGAGTTTTACTCCTTCATTTCATACTTTCAATGAAATTGTTCATCCAATCTGCATACTTCCTCGCTAGGAAATAGGAAGATTCTTTGCTGTTTGGCTTCCTCAATCTACCTTGCTTTATCTTCATTTTCACAACAATCTTAAAGAAACGCCCAACTTCACTATAGTATAGCTGTTACAGGTGTTTGGATGAGGAGTTAGTTTGAGTAGTTAGAAAATTGAGGTTTTTGTAATAACTTGCTTGGATATAGATTTTTGTGGAGGAGATGGAGCCAAAAATTCGTTTAGATGTGGTTTTTTTTGTAGAGGAATTAGAGACAATAGTTAGTTTGGATGTAGATTTCAAATGATGAGTTATTTTGAGTAGTTAAAAATGAATGAACAGAAATGAGTAGTTAAAAATGAGTTATTTTGAGTAGTTATAATAACTCGTTTGAATGTATTTTTTTGAGAAGTATTTAGTAAATATATAATATATTCACGTCTCGCTCAAACAAGAAAAAAAAAGTGATAGAAAGATCAAATTCTTTAGAGAAGAGTTTACGAAGAAGGTACGCAGCGAAGTCTATTGACCTTGGGTACTTCGTACCTTGACTTCGTATTTCGTAAACTCTTCAAAGTGGCTTGACAAAAGATAGAACTCCTCGACCTGGATAGTTTATTTATGCTGGTTGGCACCACCCACTTTTATCTCTGTTTCCAATCTTTTCCCCTTTTTCTGCGTTTTTTTTACTTAGATTCTTAAGTTAAATAGTAATATTGGTCATTTCACAGGGATGACAGATCATAGTCATCCTTTGTTTATCCTGAATCTTGAATGTTAGTTTTTATTATATTCACCCAATGCTTCCATTTTTATATCATATAGATGGTTAATTGACCCTCCATTGGAGATTACTGTACCTGCAAAACGAACGCCATGGCCAGATGTTCCTCACGAGCTCCCTACCGAGGAAACAACTGTGATGGGCACCCATGAGGAGTCATCTAAGCACCCTACAAAAACTCATTCATCCAGATCAAGAAGAAGTTCTCGAAGCAAGAGAAAGCGGCACGAACCGAAAGTGATCGATACTCAAACCACAGTTGGACATTCCGAGAACTGAAAAGAATCAGCCCATAACACGTCCATGCATGATCGATCCCTCTGCTGTTTAAAGATTAGATGATGATAAGAATTCATGGAAGAAATAATGGTTTTGTGAAGCACAGACAAACAGGGTCATGGTTTGAATGGGAATGTGAATTAGGAGAGACAGGGTTCTATAAGAGGACCAATGTATACAAAGAATTCAGTTTTGATTTCAGACTTTGGTTACATTTTTTTCATTGATTTTTCTTCTAATGTCTTCTTGACAAGGGAATTTGTTTGTACCTGTTACCTGTTACCTGTTACCTGTTACCTGTTACAGCTTGTATTCAATATCTTTCAAAATTTTATACGTGATGCTCTCAATTAGAGTTGAGTTCTTTTTCCTGCTTCTTAAATAATCAAAGGTTAAAACATCATTTTTATCATTTCATTTTGATCTCTTAATCATCAAATATCTAATTCTATTATTTTCAATAAAACTTAAAATAATTTTAATATAAGAAAGAATGCGATGTAAATATATTTATTGAGAAAAAAGATTAACAAATAGTACTTTTTTTTTTGTTTAAAAAAAGGCTAAATTATCACAAATACCCCTAAATTATCACATTTGTGTCAAACTTACTCCTGAACTTTGAAAAGTTTCAAAACTAACCCTGAACTTTACAAAACAATTCAAAAATACCCCTACCGTTAATTTTGGATGGAAACCGTTAAAGTTTTGTTTCAAAAATACCCCTAAATTTTCAAAACTTTCAGAAATACCCTTGATCTTAAAAAAATAGAAAAATTTAAATAATTTAACTTCAAAAATATTTGAATTTAATATGTCAAAC
>JBBMEF010000025.1:3865581-3880151 GCA_037832685.1 Sicyos baderoa
TTATATTCAAAATTTTTAATTCATGCAAAGTTAGTAAAGATCTAGGTTTAGGACCTCTAGGAGGTCGGGTCTTTACACATTCTCTTTCCATCACATCAAAAATAACTTTATCTTTTCTTTCCTTCCTCCCAAACATAAACTTATTTCACTTATCTTCTCTTCTTATCCCAACTCAACCCAACCCAACCCATCCTCTCAAAGCCAAACATGATATTTAACGTTCTATAAATTTATTAACCATGGCTAATTGTTGTTTTTATTAATTTTAATCTATTTATCATAATTGGTTAAACATTGAGTGACATTTTTGAAATTTTAAAAAATCATATGGACATATTAGTCCAAAAATGATTCTCCATCTCAAGCCACAATTTAAGGTTTTAAGATTAAGATTAAGATTAATATTATGATTAAATTATACTATTGCTATTTATTTATTTTTAACACTATATGTTAGGAGTGATTTCGGTTTGGTTTTTGTCGGTTTTGTACCAATCTGACAACCGAACCGATATCTTCGGTTTTCAAAAAATAGATCCGGTCTAATGTCCAATAAAGTATAGAACCATTCGTATGGTTTTCAATTGGTTCGGTTCGGTTTTCGATCCGATTCAATGTCCAATTCTTTTTTTTTAAATATATCAAAAGTATTTTTCATAAAAAAAATCTCATGAACAACAATTTTTTAAAAAGAGGTAGGAAGTATTTTGAAACTTATTAAAAATTATTTAAAGATTTTATTTACTTGAAATAAGAGTGAATTAAGAAAATCTTCAACAAATATTCTAAATAATGAAAGAAATATGACTTTATATGATTTATTGACAATATATATATATATATATGAATTTCGGTTTGAATCAATTTTTATTGGTTTTTTAAAATGAAAACTGGAACCGATCCAATATTTTCGGTTTTTTAAATTACAAACCGATATGTCCAACCATGTGCTAAAATACCGATCCGATCCATAGTAGAAAATTGGGATGAGCCTAGTAAATAGACGAAAAAAACTTCCATCAATGTTCATATAGTCTTCAATCAATGTCGCATATAATATTCAATCAATGTTATAAACAGTTTTCAATGAGTGTTAGTCTTAATATAATATTCAATCAATAACATAAATAATTTTCAATAGATAAATATTCTTAAAAAAAAAAACATTCAAAATTATATTATGGATGAAATATTTTTGAAAAAGTTATATAATTAAAATAGACAACAAAAAAAAAGAGTTGAAACTCGTAAAATTCAATTAGTAATAGATTATAGAATTCAATTGTGATAGAATTTAATTTATATTTTTTACTACACAGGAATTAGTTTTAATTTTTATGATGAAAATATTTTACATTTTTTTATTATACATACAAAATCCCGGTTAAATAACAACGCCAAATTATATGTTTTTTAAAATTTAGAAACGAGGTTCCACTCTGAAGCTGTCAACCACTGGTTGGAATCCGGCGTCAAGCAACTGCGGCCATGGCTTGCGCTTGAAGCTCCTCTTCCAACCTCACCTCTCTCTCTATCTGCCTCTTTCTCTATTTAACTTCAATATTTCTTCTATTCCTATTTGCTCTTTGCTAATGCCCTCTCTCTTTCGGGCATTTCGTCGAACATCTTGGCCCTGTCCCACTCTTCGCTCTCAACCCACCATTGAAGGGTTATGAAGCTTTCTGCACTGCAGCAGTCCTATGCTGCCCGCCGCCCCAACAGCTTCAGAGGGTCGCTGTTGGATTCCTCGCCGGATGCTCCGATCAAGTCGCCGCCCGGGATTTTGTGGCTGATTCTTCATGCCCTTTGCTGCCTCATCAGTCTTGTCCTTGGATTTCGATTCTCTCGTCTCCTCTTCTTCCTTTTCTTCTCCACTTCCACTCCCACCACTAATCTCTACTCGACCCCTTTTCGATCTGTGACTGATCTCAACGTTCTTCCCAATCCGACTCTAAATCTTGAAATTCCTGTCAATAAGACGACCCTTGCCGTCTCGAGTAGCCGCGTCGTGGTTGGGAGGCATGGGATCCGAATCCGGCCATGGCCGCACCCGAACCCTACTGAAGTTATGAAGGCTCATCGAATCATTGAGACTGTACAGAGGGAACAGAGGCATCAATTCGGGGTCAAGAATGCTCGAAAGGTAATTGCGATAACGCCAACTTATGTGCGGACTTTTCAGGCTCTGCATTTGATTGGCGTTATGCACTCCTTGATGTTGGTCCCTTACGAGCTGGTTTGGATCGTGGTGGAGGCCGGTGGAGTCACCAACGAGACTGCTTCGATTCTTGCTAACTCCGGGCTCGACATTATCCACGTCGGGTTCAATCAGCGGATGCCCACTTCTTGGGAGGGTAGGCATCGAATGGAGGCTCAGATGAGACTTCACGCATTCAGGTTGTTTTTCCATACCTTGATATTTCCCTGTTTTTTTGAATTCGACAACAATTGGGGTTAGGGGGATTCAAACTCCTAACCTCTTGATTAGCTTTGCTTCTTAGTTAGATCAAGATGCTCATGTTTCTTCTAAACAAGGCTGGGTGCTCGAGAATGATTTGACTTTGCATGATTTAGTTCGTAAGCTATTAATGGTGGGGCGAAAAAGGTTAAAAGATTAGAGATTGTGCATGATGACGATATTGTATCATGACTGAGCAATTTAGGGTGCTTTTAGAATATGAATTTGATCCTGTAGGTATTGAAATGATGCAGAGTTGTGAGCAAAATGATGCTGGATGGAAATGTGATATTTGTGGATGACAGTAATATGCATAGTATGGAGTTTTTTGATGAGATCCAGAATGTGAAGTGGTTTGGTGCTCTGTCTGTTGGAATTATTGTTCAGTCTGATAAACAAAATGAACCATCAGAGGAGGTGGAGAACCCACCAATCCCTGCTCAGGGTCCTGCTTGCAATTCTTCCAATAAGTTGGTTGGTTGGCACACCTTCAATGCGCTTCCATATGCTGGAAAGAGTGCTAAATTCATTGGTGACAAGATATCAGTTCTTCCCAGAAAGCTTGAGTGGTCTGGGTTTGTGTTGAATTCCAAGTTGCTATGGAAAGATTCAGAAGATAAGCCAGAATGGGTCAATGAATTTGATACATTGGATGTTGGTGATGATGCTTTAGAGAGTCCTCTGTTTCTTTTGAAGGATACATCGATGGTTGAGCCGCTTGGAAGTTGTGGCCGCCAAGTTCTGCTCTGGTGGCTTAGAGTCGAAGCTCGTTTTGATAGTAAATTTCCTCATGGGTTAGTATTTACGTTCCCTTTCCTTATTACATACATGAAATTCTCGATTTGTTAGATATATGGCTAGACATGAAATGGAGAAACGCCCTTTTTTTTTGTTTGATATCGGTCTTGTTCAAACCCGTTTGCGCTCACCTCGACTAATTTAAGTGAACAATTATCTGACTTTACAACATATGACCGATAGGAAATACTTTTGCAAGTGGCCATCATGGACTAAACTTATTTTTCATAGTAGTTTCCTAAAGCCCTTTTATTCACTAAAACTCCTCACCTCTCCTCTTTCTTTCCGATCAACTAGCTTTTATGAGAGAATATGGGGTTCCACCTCAAAGCCAATTGGCAATGAAGGGAGTAATTCATATCTCTTATAAATGTTTCTAGGACTCTCCACTTTTCTAATGTGAGACAGTTGTGAGATCCTAACAGCTCGAGTCCTTCGGAACCTCTAAGAGTCTCGCTATTTCTATCTTTCTTTTACCCTCTCCTTTATTTCTTTACCTCGTAATATCATTGAGAAAGTTGGTCATTTCCAAGCTGCATCACCTATAAAATTCATGAGTGGTCCGGGGGGAGTGATTTACCTAGGCAGCTTAGCTGGCTAGTTTCATCTTTATCCAAACGCATATTAGTGAGTTCCGCCATTTTTGCCTTTGCTAATTATAAAGTTAATCTATTTATTTAAAATAGCATTCAACTTTTACATGTTCATATTGTTCTGTACATCTCCAGCTGAATATAAAATTATTCTGTTACATTTGCATTTAGTGTATTTCATTTATTTTTCATGATATTTATGAACAGATACAAAGTTCCATTTTTTCATTGACAATATTCTTGTTGTAGACAAAATTGCTTTTTTTTTTTTTTTTTTTTCAAGAACAGTGATTTCTAACCTACGCCCTCAGGTTCCCATCAAACTACGACAACAATGTGTCTTAGATGGGCCCTAGTGTGAGAAGAAACCGTGAACTTATTTATGAAATTTTTATCGTTCTATTGAAAACAAGCTTATAGACTTAAGACTACTCTTTTAAAGCTATCAATTATCATAGATAGATTAAGCTCATGTTCATACAAGTCCATCACTAGCACTCAAACTAGAAATTCTTCTTAGATTGTAAAACTTTTTTCCCATCTTGCCCTTTCTCTTTCTATTTTGAGCTTTGACAACCATTCCAAAACACCTATGTGAACAAAAAAACATGAGCGAATTCTTATTCTTTGCTTTTATCTTTTCCAAGAACGGTTGTCTTCATGATGGGCACACTCTATTTTTTCTGGTGACCTGAATACATTTTCTTCCTTTCAGTTTGGCGCATTTAACAATGTATAACTCTATAGCATTATTGCAACCTATAAGACATTATTTTTCCATAGTCCAGGGTCCCTTATGGCCGACTCACACCCACTAATTCCGGAGAAACTTTTCCCCACCCTACTAATGTCCTGGAGGTTTCGCCCACTTCATGGTCACCCATGTGAGACAACGAGAGATTTAAATTATTAATTTTTTTTTTTACCTAAGAAGACCTTAGAGATCTACATATGTCACAACGCTGGTGAAACCATGAAATGGAGATGTTTTTCACTTGTCATTTTTCTTTAGGGTCGTTTAGATAGAGGGGTTATGAAGAGTTATGAGTTATGAATAGTTATGAGAGGCTAGGAAGTGTTTGTTTGGATAGATAGATTATGAGTCGTTGTGTCAAGAAGTGCTTGTTGGATAGAGAGATTATGAGTAATTATGAGTAGTTATGAATGATTATGAGTAGTTATGATGAATTAAGAAAGGAGTGCTTGTTTGGATAGAAAAGTTAAGAGTAGTTGTGTCAGGAAGTGTTTGTTTTGGATAGAGGTGTTGGGAGGAGGGATTGCTAACCCCTCTATCCAAACACCCCCAAGAATTTGTATCCCTAGGAACAAGATCTAATAGTTTTCCGAAAATATCAGTTTTTTGTTCTATTCAAGTGACGGTAGGCTGTAGGGTGTCACTCCACCAAAACAAGAAATTTTTTCAATATTTTTGGATTGTGTGTTCTATAGGAGAAATATGAGTGGAAGACGGAGGGGTTTGGAAGAGATAAAATGTTGTTTGGTATGAGTGGTTTGGAGGAGATGAAACCTTGTTTGGTATGGAATTAAGAGTGTTGGGAATGAAAATGCCAGAAACCTTATTTGGTATAAGGGATTGGAAGTGGTTGGGAGTGGAAGTGAAAGAAAATCTTGTTTGGCATGAAGGGTCGAGAGTGGTTGGTGTTTGGTAGGGGTACCCCTCCCACCATACAAGGAGATAAAAAACCTACCACAATCCTCTCATTCCACCCATACCAAAATCGAACACCCGTGATTTTATAAAAACAGTCCCTTCAGATGTTTCTTTCTGGCAAATTTCATTTACAAACCTATAGTACAAGAATCACCTTCTTCTAGGAGATTCCAGAGCGCATGTGGATTCAGGGAACTTCCTATTGTATTTTTTTTTTTAAAAGTCAAGCACGAAGGACATCACTTCTCAATCTAGTCGAACAGTCTCTTAGCTGTAGTAAGCTAGGGCCATAGGGCTTTGAGGTTTGGTTGCAATACAAGGTTTCCACTTGAGATATTTGACTTGCTTCCAAGCTTCCCCCAATGTGTTAATAACTTGGAGATCGCCCTTGCTCTCTTAATTACCCAAGGATGGTTTGTTTACTCTGTTTCTTCATGGAAAGAACTAAGAAGTTGTCAATCATAAAATGATCATCCTGACTATGAAATGCAGCCATTCCTTGCGGTTCGGCTGCCTAATCCGTTTAAATTTACTTTGTTTCATCTTCATTTTCACTACAATCTTAACAAACCACCGAACTTCACTATAATTTAGCTGGTAGAAGGAGTTCTATACATTCATGTGCAAAGAGAGGATTAGGTTATTACCTGGGGTAGTTTATATATGCTCGCACCACCCACTTTTATCTTTGTTTTTAATCTTTTCCCCCATTATTTTCTGTGTTCTTACTTGGACTCTGAATTTAAATACTAATTTTGGTCATTTCACTGGGATGTTGAATCGCTTCTTTAAGACATCCTTTGTTTAAACTCGAGCTTGGATGTTAGCTATTATATTTAACCAAATGCTTCCTTTTTTTTATTTTATAGATGGTTAATTGACCCTCCTTTGGAGATTACTGTACCTGCAAAACGAACGCCATGGCCGGATTTTCCTCCCGAATTACCTACTGATGAAAAAGCTGTGATAGGCAATCATGAGGAAACAGTTAAGCATTCTGCAAAGACTCGTTCGTCCAGATCCAGAAGGAGCTCAAGAAGTAAGAGAAAGCGGCACGAACCGAAAGAGGTCGATACTCAAACCTCAGTAAGACAATCTGAGAACTGAAGAATCAGCCCATAACACGTCCATGGTCTTTCTGCTGTGTTAAATATTAGATGATAAGAATTCAGTGAAGAAATGGTTTTTGAAGCAGATAAAAAAAGATCATGGTTTCAATGGGAATGTCAATCAGGACAGGCAGGTTCTATAACAGGCCCATGTATACAAAGAATTCAGTTTAATTTTTTTTTTTTTTTTTTTTTTTTTTTTTTTTTTTTTGGGTGGTTGATGTTCGAAGGGAATTTCCCCTCTACTGCAGGAAAGCCTGTTTTTAGACATGTTTCAAAGTTTTATACACAATGCTCCCGATAGGAGTTGTGAGTTCTTTTGCCATACGTTTTTTTTATTATTGAAGACGGAGAGTTAGAGTTTTGCTCTCCTATACCTAAGACACTACGGGCCCGTCCTTGTTAAAGAATTAATCCACCATGCAGTTTTTTTTATTGTTATAATTCATAGTCATTCAATTTGCTATTTTTCAGAATAGTATACATAACTAAGGTTAAGTTGCATCAATCGAGGTGTTAAGAATAACTCTACTATCGCATGCGTTGCCCACAGTAAAGTGTGGGACTGCAGCAGAAGTTGAGTTGCCATAAATCAATGAGTGCGGAAGCACTTGTTACTTGTTAGTTAGGGAAGCATAAAATCGCATTTACCACTACCGCACGCTCATCTTCTGCATCCGTATTTTACTGATCGTTGTTTATTGCTTGTTTACTTGTTATTTAATAGAGTCTTGAAAAATAACAACCCCAACAATCATCAACTTCGTTTGTTTATATTTCTTGCATGACTATTAGATTAGTAAAGTTAATTCTAGACATCAATTCATGTAGAGAACGATATAAATAAATATTTATCATTTTTCGCAATTCGACTGCGTATACTTGCATAATATCTGTTATTTAATTCTTATTTCTTAGCATTAGCATCTCAAGTCTAAAATCAAACATTAGAATAGTATACATAACCAAGGGTTAAGTCGCGACGATCATTAGAACGTGGTGATTATTCCTCTCTTTCATATGGTTTATATAATGTTTCTAAGAAATTCGAATATCCTTGTGCAAGGAAGGAAATAATCACGAAATGAAATTTCTAATTTGCTCTCAAGGATCAGCTTGCTTTAATTTTGCACCAATCCTTTCTAAAATTACGTAAAGAAAACTTATGGAAATAACTAAAAAGGAAAAACTTATAATTGGAAAAACAATCTATTCTAATTTACGAAATAAAAGAAAATATTGTAAACTTGCAGTCATAAATACCAGATTTTCGCATTCTAGGAATGCTGCTAAGTAGGACTTGGGCGGAACTCTTGTGCTAATTCTGTCTGGTGTGACTTGTCCTTGCTTCGGCCATTTATATATTTTTAGAGCGCGACACCATCTTTGATTGTTTGCTTTTTCTTTTCTCTGTCATGCGCCTTAATGTGAGATCCTCATACTGTAATTGAATCGGGTTCCGAGCGTCAGGATGAAGCTCAATTGGATTTTCCTTAAGTCATTCTCTTGACTGATTACTTCATTATGCGTGTCAGGGCGTGATAGCAAGAAAACCTCGGGCACCATTTCTGGCGTTCCGCTGTTCTCAATGATGTTTGTATGGTTATGCAGTTCTTCCTTTTCCTTCTCTTCCTTGGTAAGTTGAGGCATAACTTCTTCTATACTTGTAACTGCAAACTCTTCATCCATCCTCACTTTGGCTTTCATCACTTGGAATCCGATATTGGAACTTTCTTCTATCTCCCCCACAACTTCTACTTCGTTATCAGCTTCTGGAATTGCTAGAGTTGTGAACCTCACCCATGTGTCTTTCTGTTGCTGACATTGCATGCTATGCTCTTTGTCTTCCACTGCATTCCTTAAAGTTATGGCCTCTTCATCTCTTTTTATGATGGCTAGCATGAGTTCATCCCATGAGGAGTTTGGCTTATAGTTGATCTTGCATGTTGTTGCCTCTTTAAGCACTTCAACCTTTAGAAATGTATCGCCTTGTTTTGTAACTTCTTTTATGGCAACGCTTTCTTCGAGGGTTACTTCAGAGAGGTTATCAACTCGCACTTTAGTTCCTAGAGTGCTGAAATGATACCGTTTTCTATCATCCATGCTCGACGTTTTCGTTTTGTATCTTCTTCAAGATCTCGTCCTTCAAAGATTACTCTTAGTTGTACCGGGGATACCCAGGTTCATGACGCCTAGATTTCCATTTTTGTTTCATTGTGTTGTATTCTTTTTACGAACTATATGGCTCCTGGAAAAAGTTGCTACTGTCTCCCCCAAATTGTTGTTGAAATTCCCAGTTAGGATACATTGAATAAAGATATGTTGTGTATGGCTCATTCGCATAGCCTGATTGCTGAAAAAAAAAAAAAAAAAAAAAAAAAAACTCCTATTTGCGGTGAATTAACGTTGTTATTCAAGTATTGGCTCGCAAAATGATTGTAAGTCATTTTTCTTTGTTGTTGTTTGTGGTTGATATCTCGGGACTTCTTCCCTATTGGTTGTTGCGCCTTGAATTCTAGGTTCTCCTGAAACACAAGTGTTCAACCTTTGTGAATAAAAACTACTCTTAAATCAATAAACTTAACTCTAAATAATCAATCTCCGGCAACTGCGCCAAAAACTTGACCGATGCGACTTAACCTTGGTTATATATATTATCCTGATGTTGATTTTAGACTTGAGATATTATTGCTAACAAATAAGAATTAAATCGTAGGTATTGCATAAGTATATGCAATCAAATTGCGGAAAGTGATAAATATTTATCATATCTTTATATATAGGGATTGGTGTCTAGAATTAATTTTACTAATCTAAGAGTCGTGCAAGAAATGTAAATAAAAAGGAGTTGAAGTTTGTTTGGGTTTTTTAAGACTCTAATAATAAACAAATGAATAAGTAGTAAATAGTGATCGGTAAAATACAAATGCAGAAGATATTAAGCTTGCGATAGTAGTAAATGTGATTTCATGCTTCCCTAACTAACAAGTGCTTCTGCACTCATTGATTTATGGCAACTCAGCTTTCGCTGCAATCCCACACTTAACTCCGGGCGACGCATGCGATAGTAGTGTTATTCTTAACATCTTGACCGATGCAAGAGACCTCACATTAAATCTATCATAGCATACTGGATCATTTACAAATCCCTCTTTCGAGTTCACATATGGTTAGCATACATGGTAGCTAAACGGCGCACACTTTTAGAAATAAAAACGCAGCAGTGTAAATTCACTTTTACCAGCAATTCTAACATGCATTCTACATACGAATCTTACCGAACAACTAAAATAAGTTAACATAGAAATGAGTAACCATTGATAACGCCATATTAAAATGTTTACTACAATTTTACACACTACATCTAATTATAAATAAAGCTAAGGAATTGGTCCGACTATTTGAGATGTGCAGACTTCTTGTTGTTGAATCCTACGAACACCACTAGTTACGTTCTGCACGATCTTCTACCCATGCGAGTCAGCTTCTGGCCAACCTACCGGTTCTGGTTTTCCAACCAGCTCCGCCACTAGCTCACCGAAACAATATCTTGCCTTCTTTATATAGGAATGATTTGCTTGGGTAGCAAGTTCGAGAGTTGAAAAATTTTCATTAATGCTGAAAATTCTTGATTATAGCTGGAATTGATTGCTTGATTGATTTTTGTTTCTTTCCTTATTGACTTGATTTTTTAAATGCGACTGCTATGAATGCGTGTGTGCTTTTGCTTTTCGTCATTTGCATCAAGTTCGTTCACTAGCATCCTATTTTCCATGCTCATGCATCAGTTAGAACAATTTATTCATTATGTTGCTGTAAAACGCAATGCTATGCTCTTCACATGCTGAATCATGAATGCATGTATTTTCTAATAGTTTTAACCGCAATAATGTTCTTAACTAATCAATTATGTCCACAAATCTAAGATAACTGTAAATTAAAGCAGCCTAATTTATCCTCTATTTTAGAGCTATCAATGCTCCATGAGATGAAGTTTCCAAAGGAATTTTAAGCAAGGACCTCTAATACAGTAATGTTCATTCAAAGCAAACTTCCAACAAGAGTTTTGAGGAACCTGAAAACTCTTAAATAGAGAGCTATTTAATCTTAGCCTAAGGTGTTAACAATTTAAGGATCTAAAATGTTGAAAGCTTTGATTTGAGCCTTAATCAAAAGAATAGAGCTATGGAAAGCAAAAGCCAGAACTGAAGCGTTGCAAAGTCAAGAACATTGGCATTGGAAAAATTCCAGCGCGCCAATGTTTGCAGGATTCAATTCCTTTAAGTAGAATTTCTTAGAAATTTCAGAATTCCTACATGTGCAGAAATTGTTATGGAGCTCATTAAATGAGCTGGCACTTCTCGGACACGTGTCTAAATGACATATTTTGATAGAGAAATATGCCTTTCATCTCTTAATCTTGACCATTGATCATATATGACCTAGACCTTTAAATGGGTGATGAAAAACATGAAACCATGAGCCTCTTTTGAACCTTATAATTTTCAGTCTTCTTTTGGCCAACATTTTATTTTCTCTTCTCTCAACTTACAGCAACTTTCTTACCATTTTTCTTCTTGTTTTCTTTAGTTTATTCTTAGAGTTAGCTATTTTTATTGTAATAGAGTAGTAAGTTTTCATCAAGAGCTTGAAGAAGCACCATTGGAGATCATTTTGGAACCCTTTTGAGATTTTCCTAAGCTTTCTTCTTCCATTTTTTCCTTATTTCCGATTGTAATAGCTTTCTTCTATTTGTAGTTTTCCTTTATGAGAAGTTGTTTTGCCTTTACTCTTGCTTATTTTAGTTTATAAACATTTTGTTGCCCATTCTTGTTTAGTTTCATAATGCCTAGTGTATATTTACTTGATATTACCGAAAGTATGAGCTAAACGCATATAGGTTAAGGTTAAGGGAAGAGTGTGTGTTGCATGTATCTTGGGTAAGTTGTGGATGTTGAGCTAAAACGTGGTAGGTATTTTAATTAAAAGCATGTTTCGACTGGCCATCCATTCATGTTTGCTTTTCACTTTGTCTCGAGAGAGAAAGAAGGATTAGAGATCTATTATACATGTCCATTAGTTTCATGTTAAGAGCTCTTACATGTTAAATAGGTAGACTAGAGGTAGTCCTCTCACTAGTCCAGATTTCACTGTTTTATAGCTTCGAATATAGATGCGAGAGCTCATGTCATGAGAGAATTAATGACTCTTTAAAAAGAGCATTTGATCACGTGTTGTGTGGAGTTCTCTTCTCACCATAAACTTACCCCTAATGCATGTTAATCGCAATCGAAGAACCCTTAGCCTGAACTATTCTTTGATCGAAGTATTTTCCCTATTTTCTACATTTCTATTTTAGTATCGTCATATCGAACGTTTATAGCATTGTGATATTTTGTTGTTTGGTTCTGTGAAATTGTTAGTGTTGCATGTATTACTGTTATTATTTCCAGTATTGACTGCTGATCACGGTGTAGTATAGTGGTGAATGGTTAGATCGTAGGAAGACAAGACTTTATTAATTAAAGTATCTCGATTCATAATCGCAGCATCCGAAAGTATACGTAGTTGAGAGTGCAGTAAGTGATAAGTATTTATATTTTATCGATCCCACAGGGATTGATGTCTAGACTTACAAGTACTAAGAAAAGAGTCAAAAAATAAATAAAGAAAAAGTTTTGGTTTTAAAAAATGGTTTGGTGTTGGTTTTCAAAATACAGAAAGTAAATGCAGAAAAGTAAATATGCAATGCAATAAGTAGAAATCCACTAAACAGCCCTAGAAGATATTAGACGCGAGGATAGCTAATGCGACTCTTGCTTCCTATATAATTGAATGCTTCCACATTCAATGGTTTGTGAAGAACGTGCTTCCGCACATAAGCTTCATCTGAGAACTAGGCAACACAAGTAATAGTGAGGTTATCCCTAACACCCTAAATAACGAACGGCTATTCGTACAACCTATCATAGCATACTGGGTCAACATGCACATCTTCCTTCCAGAATATTGCAAGGCTCATGCGTGGCTAGCAAGACGACGCATGAGTTCAAAAAAGCACAGCAGTGTAAGTGTAATTAGCATTCGCTCCTAATATGAAACTAATCATGAAAGTAAATAAAGACTCCTATAACGCAATCATAGCTTCGAAACAAAGTAGAAGTTAAACCAGCCGATTTTATTCATCCATAATTGTTTTTGTACTACAACTACTCTTAATAAAGCGATAAAAAATGGAATTGATGCGAATGTAAAGTGCGCAGTCCCCTTGTCATCAGCTTCCGCAACACAACCGGTGCTTTCTCCTGAGATTCGGCCTAATCCTGAAATTAGTCGGCCATCCGATCAGCTCGCCCGACTTCGACCTTCTTTTGGATATTTATAGTGTGAAATTACTTGGTCGGCAAGTCGGATCGAGTGGGAAAATCTTCATAAATGTGATCTCATGATTTGCTCCCTCTAATTGCTTGATTGACATCGCCTTAATGATTCATTTTATTCTCTGAATTCTTTCCTTGTTGATGTCGTCTCTCGAAGGCAACTGTCATGTCAGCATAATTGTATCGTGTGTTGGTTGCCATTCGCGTTTTCTATCTTATTTCCGCAAAAACATAAATGTGATGCTAAAATGTGCATGTCTGCGGAATTCTATGTTTCAGTTCACATTTTCGCTCTATCGCATTCATCTTTTCCTAAAACTAAAGAAAAATGTAAACTAATGCGGCCTAAAATGTGCTCTATTTGAGAGCTATCAAGTATCTAGAGCATTTATTTCGTTTTTGCAATTCTTTTCATTCTTAGTTATTTAGTTATTATAACCAACCACCAACATTTCCTTTACTTTTTGTACTTGACTTTTAGATTAACACTTATTTAGAGATAAACACCGGTCCCTATGGAGAATGAATTTTATCTTATCACTTGACTACGGTTGACTGCATATGCTTGTGTATAATCTATTCAATATTTGCATCATTGTATGTTTATTGTGTAAAATGGCCAAATTATTACTTATTTAATTGGGCAGTTTCAACCGATCAAGTTTTTGGCCTTGTTGCCGGAGACTGTGTTTTAATATGTTTAAATGTTGTTTGAAAAGTGGTGATTATATGTTAAAAAGTGTTAACAACATTGTCTTGTGATTTCTGGAGAATGGCACATCAAGGAAATTATTTGGAGAATGCTCATGATAATCAGAATTTGGGAGCATAACTGATTATTGTACATAATATGAATCTCAACAATGCTAATGTTGTTAATCTGAATGCTAATCTCAATCCGCCAGTAGATGAAAGGGATAGAGCAATAAAAGCTTATGCTGATCAAGCCATAAATGGATTGAATTCAAGTATTGTGAGACCTGATATTAGAGCCAGATCTTTCGAGTTCAAGCATGTCTTGTTTCAAATGCTACATACAATTAGGCAATTTCATGGTCTGGCAACTGAAGACCCTCATCAACACTTACACTAATTTCTAGGAATCAGTGACGCATTCAAAATACCAGACATTACTGAGAACAATCTACACCTGACTCTATTTCCATATTCATTGAGAGAAGGGGCGAAAACCTGGTTAGATACATTACCTCCTAGATCTATTGAATCTTGGGATGCATTAGTAGAGAAAATTTTAATTAAGTACTTCCCTCCGACAAAGAATGCAGACATACGACATGAGATTACTGGGTTTCGACAGTATGAAGACGAATCACTAATTGAAGAATGAGAGTGTTTTAAAGACTTATTGAGAAGATGCCCACAAAAAGGTTTGTCATATTTTGTGCAGAAGGAACAATTTTATAATAGATTAGACCAAGCATCATGATAGTGCTAAATAATAGACCTATTGTAAAGACCCGATCCAAAATGAGCCTAATTCTAAGTCTTTACTACATGCATGACTGAATAATGCGGAAAAATTAAAACATAATGATCATA
>JBBMEF010000025.1:3880251-3897317 GCA_037832685.1 Sicyos baderoa
CTTATCACTTGATCACGAACGACCATGTATACTTGCATGTTGTCTGTTGAATGTTGTGCACATCGCATCGATTTATGTACATTTAAGGTGCAGCAGCACGCGTATCAGCGTTCCACTAGAACGACTGCTCAAAGTCCTGACATAACTTAAATCTCCTCTGAGTCTCAAACAAACATCCGGTGCTTCAACGAAACGAAGCCTACAACAGCCAGAACTCTTTTAAAATAACTTACTCGACTCGGGGTTACTCAGCTGACCAACAACTAGCTAACTCAAAGCATTACTCCACCAACCACGAAATCTTGCATCCACTTCCAAAGACAGACTGGGGTAACACCGACTTACTCGTTCCACAGAGAACATCAAACACATCAACCACCGAAACGCACGGGGGAACAAGCCCCAAACTTAACACTTCCAAGGGCAAGGATGAGAAACTAGAACGGGCCAGCTACTACTCATCACAACAGCCTCGAGTGTTACAAAACTCAAGGGCACACCGAATGCTAAACCACACTGCTAGGCCAACCAACTCAACTCGAGCTCAAAACTCGAACACGAACTGCTGGGTTGGAACTCAACTAGGAACATAACTCGAGAAGGACTAGGTTGCTGACACGCAACCCAAAGCATCCACGAGGCATCAGACACCACAAATTCTTTACCAGAAGAATTTCCTCCTTTTAGGCTCAAGCCAGACGTACCACAAAAACCCATCGCATCTTGCTTAAATACAACTTGACCACATAATCAAACCTGAGTACAAACCTCAAACTCCCAGGGTCAAGTGCAACTCATCTAACCAGACTTCCTCAAACTTCAAGGTTCGGGACGCGCATTCTGATGCAGCCAACAAGATCCAATCCCGAACGAGAGAACTTTCAACTTTTCAAACAACGAAGCCCAAAGCATACATCCTAGGGCAACTTTCGACTGCAACTTGAATAAGGGAACTTCCTGAACCGCAAACGGCTCAGCACTCTCTCAACAAAACACGAGAAGTTCCTTAACTCAAACAACCACTACCCACTCGGTAGAGCAACAATGCTATGCGCTTAACTGCCACAACTCGAACTCCTTTGAAGGATAAAGAGTTTTCCAACAACTAGCAACTGTTGTGCGGCTCACGACAAAAGGAACAAACCAGGGCAGGAAGCAACTCAACCATACCATCGACACACTCGAGCAAAAGCAACAAACCATCCGACCAGCTTTTAAAATCAAACTTCCTCCTCGAGGCAACAACAAGCCAACCTCCCACTTTAGAGCCACACTAAACACAAATGTCGAGGCTGGTCAACCCTCAAGTTCAACAAACAAGAACGCAACAAGAGGGGCAACCCCTTCTTTGCTCCACGAGAAACTCCAGGCTAACTTCCAAACGACGTCTGAAAGGAACAAAAACTTTCGGTAAGACTAAACCCAACTGTCCAACACCTTTTTAAACAAACCTTGGCTACGACCAAGCTCAACTTGCTTAACAACTCCAAAACCAACTCGAGGGTTACTTCGAACCAAACCTAGCTTGACAACTTCCTTCCAAGCTTGAACCGAGCAACTAAAACTCACTGCCTTGGCCTGACTGAGCTCTAGAAAGGTTTTCCCAAGAGCTTAGGGTCCTTACGACGACCCCCAACACACACAGCCGTAAAAACAATCCAACTGCCAAACCGAATGAACATGCAACAAACTCCTTCAGCATCACAACTATGCTGGCTATCTCCAACTTTCTAGAAACATGGTATAATAGACCAGAAACGCTGGAGGATGTGTAGTCCTCCTACTCAAAGCGCCAGCCACATTCTAGCTTTACCCAGGACAAGCTTTTCAACAACACTCTCAGCAACGCTAATCACGATTGCGTGATTTCTGTCAACCACTCCTTGCTCAGTATCATCTGAGCTCCACGAGACAACATGACATTCTTACTAGCCAGAGCCACACTCCAACAAACAACTTTCGCCTATAGGCAAGCAAACTAATCATCAAGCACCAAGCCTCCATGATCTCAAGCCAAGGGCACTTTTCCGAAACAATAACATCGAACTGGAGTCTTTACTCCATAGGAGAACTGAGCAATGTCTCCTCCTCAACGACTTTCACAAGGCGTCTAACACTTGCTCGCCACGGAACGAGCTACTCACCACTGAGTATACCTCTAACCAAACACGAAGGATCATAGTCCAACAGATACTTCCTTTACAAGGGCAAATCCCTGACTCTCAACAGGGTCTCAAACAACAAACCGAACCACAAGAGTTCCAACTTACACGAGCTCACCTCGCAACGATGCTCCAACAACAATGGCCAAACTCTAATTTACCAAGTTACATTATTGTCACCAAGTATATACCACAAGCTAACTTTCTACAAGGCCGAACTAACAACATCAGAGCCAAACTCCACTCGAGTCCGCTCGTCACGAAAGGTGAATGACTGCATCACGTAGCAGGGTGGCCCACCTAGCCACAACAGGAATGAGAACATGGTTGCCAACCACCTCACGAATGACCCTTAACGCCATTTAACTTTCCCGTTTAGCCAACACTGAAACTCAGAGGGATGAGACTTGTTATCTCTCCTCGAACAACCTTCCACTTGTAGTCATCAGACTACTGCTAAACTTGATCTCTTTGCTACCTGAACAAGTGCAACATCTAGCGCGACATGTGCAAAGGCTGGCAGACAAACCGAACTTTCACAAGGATCAAAGGGGTAACTGCAAAATAGTGCGAACTTAGCCGGAGTCCAGGCCTACACACAAACTTGGTGTCAAACAAGCACACCACTCAACACATCTCAAAGTGCTGCAAAACAAACCCTCGGTCCGCTACAGGTTTAACACGCCAGGTCACAACCTCTAGTGACGGCAACAACAAAGGACCGCTTAAGGAGCTCCAGATTCATCAATCTGGCCTTGGCAACTCGATCACAACTCGCTCAGGATCCATTCTTGGATCTCCACTCGATGTTCAACGAACATCGCTCTTTCATCCTCTCAAAGGAGACAACCTTTCTCTACTCGAGGAGTACGCTGCGAAGAAACTCCACCTCCATTGGATGATTGGGTGTTTCACCGTCGGTTCAAGCCCCGCTGTGTGACTAAGCGTAGCACTCCCTCTGCAAGGGTGCTAACTGAACTGGCTATACAACGACAACTTGAAAGTGGTCTCTAGTGTCTCTACACCCTTCCAAAAGTTGCTACTCTGGTAGCCATGCTTCGGGTAACTCGTCAAACGGTCTTGGTTCGAATCTTTTCCAGAACCTCTCTTGGTTAGTCCTTCTGGACCAACACCATAAGCAAACACAAAGACATGTAAAAACTAGATGTAAAACGGTATTGTAATTCTTAACCCTTTTAAAATATTAAACTTTAGACGTATCTGATGGCTGTCGGAGTGCTGATGATCATGGGAAAAATAACCTATATCAATAGGTCAGTCTACATAATCTATGACTCTGAGCTCTGATACCAACTGTAAAGACTCGACCCGAAAATGTCCTAAACCTAGGTCTTTACTGAATGCATGCCTTTAAAAATTTAAAATAAATAAATGACATCCATATTCACATATAAAAATTCAATAAAAACAAAACATGCAACATACATCATTTTCAAGAACTTATCCCTATTTCTAAGCACTTGTTCCCAAAGAATTTAAAAGGGAGCACTTGTTCCCAAAGAATTTAAAAGACATTTATCCCTAGCCAGATATTTCTTTAAAATAAATAATCTTTATTGCATTAATTCAAAATCCAAAATATAAATGTTCATTCAAAGGAAACAACCTAAGAGCTCTGTGCCCTGTCTACATGCATTCAAGTTCTTTAAATAAACAACATACCTTGCTCAAAGTTCAAAACATAAAGACAATCTAAATCAGAGGAGCGGTCCCCATGATCCCTCAACAGCCTCTACTAGCCATCCAGTCTTGGTCCCAAGTTACCTGGTTGAAATGACCACAGAAAATAAGGGTGAGCGACGAATCACTCAGAAAAAATCCCCAACTGGGTACAATATGGTAAACACATCATCTAGACTGAAAGATACATGCCAACTACAACAAGCGGGGGAACTACAAATCAACTTGGCTAAACAATCAAGCCAGAGGATGTCAACTCGTGGTCTTACTACATTGCCTATCGGGGTCTTACAAGTATGAATTATTTCAAACTCCTCACAACTACGAGCTATCTGTAGCTCGGCACAGCTAAGAGTTATCTGCAACTCAACATGTAAGAGTTATCTATAACTCGACATCTAAGAGTTATCTGTAACTCGACATCTAAGAGTTATCTAAAACTCAACATTCATGAGTTATCTGAACTCCTCGTGGCCATGGGTTGTCTGCAGCTCAACACACTAAGAGTTATATGTAACTCAACAAGGCCAAGAACTATCTGTAGCTCAACATCCTAAGAGTTATCAGTAACTCGGCAAGGTCATGAGCTATTTGTAGCTCAACATTGCTATGAGCTATTTGTAGCTCAACACTTACAAGTTTCACACACTCCCCCTCGGCATTCATCACCTAAACAAGATTCTAAGCCTAAATCGAATTCTAAGTTCGAGGCACATGCTAGCAGAACAAACAATTGATAGGAACTCAGAATACATGCCTAGCATGATCTTATGACATAAGAGCAGACAAGAGAGATAAGCAGAGCAAACGGTCCTAACATGAAACTAACATGCTCAACAGGTAAACAACATGCCAATCAGAATATTCGAAAGAAACTTATCCACTAAGCAGACACGAAATTCGAATGCATAAAATCAAGCAAGCTATTAATGAAAACTGCAGGGTCCACACAACCCCGGTAAGAAATCCTTACCTGGTATTGGCGAACAACAAACACACATAGAATATTCCTAAGCTGCAAATCACCAACAAGCTGAAACGACATAACAATATAAATTATACAACAATAATTATACAACAAATAAACACGGACAGCCCCTAACTAAAACTAACAAGGCCAACGATGTCGTTACCCAACACGGCGAAGAACCAAAGCACGACACGACAAAGCACGACACGGGAGGCTGCTGCTCGGGATGCTGCTACATGTGGTGAAGCAGCACGGCCGACGTGTGTGCTATGTTGGTCTGTGACGCGACCGAGGACAGACGTTGGGCAAGGGCTGATCAGGGCGCTGCTGGACGGCTCAGGCGAAGCTGCAGGGCCTGACGCTGCTGTTGTGGCGAGCGGTCCTTGGCGAACAGCGAAGCAGCGCTGCGAGGCTGGACGGTGCTGGGCATACGGTTCGAACAAGATGCTGCAGAATGGGGCTTGCGACGGCTATGACTAGGCGACGAACAACGATGGATCGCTAAGGGCAACAGGCTGGGTTTTTGGTGGTGAATCGAAAGTTGTTGCGCGCATAGAGCAATGACGAGAAGTGACTATAACAAATAACCATCGCGGAGATCAAAGAAGAAGAAGAAGAATAATCTTTAACTTAGAGTCTTGGATCTTGTGTTGGAGGCAAGAGCACGTGGAGAACGCAACGATGGCCACAACAACGTAAAAAGCACAAAAGAGAGAACCCTTAGGGCTTTTCTTTTCTTTAAACCAATTAAAATCCAATTAGTCAAAAATCCTCCCTTTGAATCTCACCTAAGTCACCTTTTATTTCTTTATTTTCTATAATCTCAAATCCAAGCTTCGAGCCCCAACGAAGACACAAAAACACTTTATTTCTTTCATTTTTCTCCTACAACCAAGCCTTGCTTCGAATCCCCATGAGGACAAATAATTAATCCTATTTTCTCCAATAAACCACCAAGCATCAAGGATCCACCAAAGCCACAACTTTATTTTCTTTTAAATTCTTATTTCACAAAAATGGCCTTCAACTCTTATAACTCGACCGAGACGAGTCCTGTCAAGAATAATACATAAATACTTAATTCTGGAATAATCCAAACTCTAACAAAGGACTATTTAACGGGAATAACGGCCAAACCAATCTGAAACGACGTTCTGAAATTCTAGGCCTTTACACTTGGCCTTATCGAGTTACAGATAACTCTTAGTGTGTTGAGCTACAGATAGCTCATGGCCATGTTGAGTTACAGATAACTCCTAGATGCTGAGTTATAAATAACTCTTAGCTGTGCCGAGCTACAGATAGCTCGTAGATGTGTGGAGTTTCAGATAACTTATAGATGTAAGACCTCGATGGGCAACGTAGTAAGACCACGTGTTGGCATCCTCAGATTTAGGTTGTTTAGCCAATTCGAGATGTAGATCCCCGCCTATTGTTTAGTTTGCATGTATCTTTTTGGCTAGATGATGTGTTTATCGTATTGTACCCCGGTAGGGAATTCTTACTGAGTGACTCGTCGCTCACCCTTATTTTCTGTGGTCTTTTCCACCAGGTAACTTGGGACCAAACTGGATGGCTAGTGGAGGCTGCTGAAGGATCATGGGGATCGCTTCTCTGATTTAGACCTTTTATGTTTTAAACTCTGAGCAAGTTATGTTGTTTACATTTAGAACTTGATTACATGTAGACAGGGCACGAAGCCCTTAGGATGTTTGAATGGATATCTGGATTCTGGTTTTGAAATTATGAAACAAAGATTATTTGTTTTAAAGGATTCTCTAGCCATGGATAAATGTTTGAAATGATTTGGAACAGGTGCTTGGAAACAGGGACATGTTCTTGAAATTCTGTATGTTTGTATGATTTGTTTTTATCTGATTTTTCCTTGAGAATTTGGATGCCGTTGATAAGATTTGTTTATCTTAAATTTTAAAGGCATGCATTCAGTAAAGACCTAGGTTTAGGACCATTTTCGGGTCGGGTCTTTACATAAAGTTATCATAATTTGTTTGTGTCTCCAAGCTTCAAACATTTTTATACCAACATGGTTATGTTAGGAGCATGACTCTAATGCCAATTGATAAATATGACAACTTACCCGACCGATTTAAACACATGTAAATTGAAATTTATCGTCCCAAGACATGAATTGAAACTACCTAACTTAACATAAAAGTTATCTTGTATAAATGAAATGCACATAGAAAGTTGAAAAAGGTAGAAAAAACTAAGATATACAAATTGAAGAATAAAAGATGCATGCATATGTTTTGCCTTCTCTTTTATTGAAAAAGTGAGAGAGAGAAGAACTTGGGCATTAAGACAATGAAGAAAGGAAGGGGTGATATTGACAATACACACAAGTTAAACTTCCACTTGAAGTTCCATTATCAATGGAAGTTGTCTTCATGTTGCAATCCACAAGTTGAGAGATTGGAGCATTGGACAAATAAAAACTCCTGACTCAACCATCCCATAACTTCCACTTGCCATCCCTCACTTCTGAACTTTCTGATCTCTTGTCTCTCCATCTATATTATTGAGATATGCTATATATAAAAGATAAGTTTATGCTAATTCAATCACAAATTAGTCAATAAAAAATCATAGCTTGATTTTTTATTTTAATGTATAAATTTAGAAAAGAAAAACCACAAATCCTACACAGAGTACTACTTCTCTCAAATAAATAAGAGTTAAATACCAATTTTCAAAATTGAACTCGTGACTTTGACGTTAAACTAGATTACTACTAAATAATGAAACTGTCAAACCACCAATTATTTTGATTGAATGAGTGTTTGGGTTTGAACTCATATATGCCTCCTAATCAGCAGTGTATTAACTATATCGCTCACTTAGCTAAATGTTTAAAGTTGGTTGTAAATAAACAACTTTTTTTAGTAAATTTAAGTGAATAGGAAATTGGTACTCTCCAATATTCTCGAGTATTGTCACTTAACTTGAGCTCAGATTGGCTTATAAAAAAATCATGAAAAATATGAATCGTTTTTATGAGTTTCATGGTTTTTTTATAAGCAGCTCAAGTTAATACATAATTTCTTTATCATCAAAGATTATCTTTTGCTTAAAAAAAAAATAGTTTCCTTTTTTTTTCTAGAATTTTTTTGAACCATATATTGATCAAATATCAAAATATGGACAATAACTTTATGGCAAGGATTTCTTTTAAAAAAAAAAATAAATAAAAAAAAAAATAATAATAACGTTTTCTTTATTCCTTTTCTAATTAAAATGTGTGTATAAAATTTTATTTTAACTGAAAATTGTGGGTAAATGAAAAGGATAAACTACTTGAAATTGAAATTGAAAAATGAATATGTTGGAAATACGTCCTTGGATACCTCACAAAGAAGACAATTAATTGCAAAGACTTGGTGCATTTTGTTTGATGGAAGGAATATTCAGAGTATGACCAGCATTCCACATTGCTAAGTAAAGAATAAAGGTTTATTATATAAGTATGTGACAACATTTTCATTAAAATGAAAACTTTTAAATTAGGACAAAATAAAAAATATAAAAGCATGTGTTTAGGGTGAGACATATTATATTTAATATTATTTGTTGAATCAAACCATAAACCTTGCAAATTTTGAGTAAGGATGGTCATTAATGAAAAAATTATTAAAATGTTATAAAATTTTGGTCTAAAATTTTAAAGGATGTATGTAATGTGGGGTAAGATTTGCATTAGGTTTATTTAAATTAGAAAAAAAAAAAAAATCATTTCTCACGACATTCTAACCTCACATTACAACTACATTTTTTAAATAAAGTTTTTTTTTTATCCAATAATATTGGACAAAGGAATTCAAACCTATAACGTTTTCCTACCTCTATTCAAAATAAATTTCTTTTTCTATAACTCCTATAAATAATCTTACATAATTTTCATATTTCCTTTACTAAAACACTACCTTAAAACCGCTTTATTTTCCACAAATGCTCAACTTGACCGCAAAAGTATTTAACAAAAACATAAATACAGTGTTTTTTTTTTTAATTATAACATTATTTTAATACAAATGGAGGAAGGAGATTGCAATATCTCTTTTAAGATTTGAACCGGTGATCGAGGAGTGAAAATAGATTAACACAAAATTAAATAACTAATCGCGTCACCGACTCATACAATAAAATTACAACAAATGAGGGTAAAGAATTGGCACCGAAGATACCACTAACTAATGCTCTGGTTGGTCACGTAATAGAGTAGTGATGTATGTGTAAAATGGTAACATCATTTTCCTACCACAAAACTATTAACTTTGGGTGAAAAAAGTAACATTTTTCTGAGACACGTCACTAACCCCAATTCTTTTATCATTTAATTAATCGCATTTTCACTTCTCCTCCCCTATAAATACTCGTAGTCAATTCAGTATTTTCTCCCCAACTCAAAATCCAACAACCTTCTTCCCCTGTTCTTGAAGCAACCTCCGCAGCCATGGTCGCCGCCGCCGCCGCAACTTTCCTCGCCGTCCTCTTCCTTTTAACTTCCACCTCCGCCTCCGCCGCAAACCGGCGAAGCGACGGCGAAGTTCGAGGAATCTACGACGCGTGGCTGGCGAAACACGGCAAAGCCTACAACGGAATCGAAGAACAGGAGAAGAGGTTTAAGATCTTCAAGGACAATCTCAACTTCGTGGAGGACCACAACTCCGAGAACCGGACGTATAAGCTTGGGCTGAACCGGTTCGCTGATTTGACCAACGAGGAATATCGGGCCGGGTTTTTGGGGACCCGGTCGCACCCTGCTCGCAGAGTCATGAAAGCCAAAAGCGCTAGCCGCCGTTATGCCGCCCACCACGCTGATCGGTTGCCGGAATCTCTTGATTGGAGAGCTCAAGGTGCCGTTGCTCCGATTAAGAATCAAGGAAGTTGCGGTCAGTTTTTTTTTTTTTTTTTTCTAACATACATATAAATAAATGGGAGGTGGAATTCAAACTCTACTTAAAAAATAATGTTAATGAGAGTAAAATATCGATTTTTCAAATTAATTACCCTAGGCTTGAACTGCATAAACATAAATAATGAAATCAATTATCCATCAATCTTTCTAGTAAAATAATAAAAAAAATCATTCACATTGCTAAAATTATTCAAAATTAGTTTAAATATAAAAAAATATGTGAATTGTAGCACTCTTTGGTGTCATACAAAAATAAAGTTAAAATCAAATTTCTCCATAAATTTTAGAATTATATTCATAACACTTATTAAAATTATTAACGTTATTTGACAAATTTTTATTCGTCTATAAATTTATAAAAGTTTTTTTAGTAAATATATTGAAGGATGGTTCAATAAACTATATACAAAAGATTATGAAAGTTAAATTTCAATTTTTGAATTCAAACTTTTATTATAAAGTTAAAATAAATTAGCATTAATCAAGATAATTTATTGCCATTGAACTACTATATAAATTTATAAGAGTTTCAATATTAACATTGAAGTTTAGGATTCAAATGAAATAAATTTAAACGCAAAAAAAAAAAATATATATTTTATTTTTATATATTAGAAACGGAAGTGCTGACTCTAAATACCAATTTAAAATAAATTTGCATATAAGTTTAATGAAAACTAGAAAAAAAATTAAAATACAATTTTTGTTCTAAATATTTTAGAGTTAAATTCAAACTTTTAACTCTTTCAAAAAAAAAAAAAAAAAATTCAAACTTTTAAATATTTAATATTAATCTTTATATTTAACTTTTAAAATTATGAAGCTGAAAAAAATTGAATATCAACAAATAAATATATATCTAAGTTTGAAATTTCAAAATTAGTTTTTTAAACAAAAATTTAGTTAATCTAACAAATAAAAACAGAATTGTAATGAGTTTTTTTTTTTATAAAATTTGTTCGGACGTAAGTTTTTATTTTTCTATGGAGAGAAAATATATATATAACTTTAAAAGAAGTTACGTCAATGAGTTAACTTCCAAAAAAAAAAGACGTTAGTGAGTTACATTTTTTTTCTTTTTTTTTTTTTTGAGAATGAAATGGATGAGTGATTTATATAATCA
Source organism: Sicyos baderoa (assembly GCA_037832685.1). NCBI lineage: Eukaryota > Viridiplantae > Streptophyta > Magnoliopsida > Cucurbitales > Cucurbitaceae > Sicyos > Sicyos baderoa. Next base: position 3,891,144 of record JBBMEF010000025.1, read on the forward strand.
TTTTTTTTTATTCTAACTCTTCTATACAAAAATCACATTCAAACAAGTTTTTTACTATAATTCTCAATTTTTAACTATTCAAAATAACTTTTTAATGTAACTTGGAGTGATCGGATTTTGGTCTTGAAAAGAAGAGATGAGAGAAAGTGGAAAAGAAAGAAGAGGTAGAGTGATTTGGAGATATGAAATACTTATTTGAAAATTAATGTTTTGGAGAGGAGATATTACAAAAATATTTATTTTACATTATTTTTTTTAATAATGTAATGATTTTATATTTTTGGATTGATTGATAAATTTAATATTTTTTATTGAAAAAATTAATATATTTTATTTATATTAATCAATATGATGTGACATTAGATAAGATTTTTTTTTTTAATATCTGCGATTGTGCGGATTAGTTTTCGAGCACCTCAACACTAAACCTCAAACACCCACTTAAGCTAAATCTTCACTAAATCCTCACTAAATATGGTAAACAAACACTTCTATTGTGCTTAAAAAAAGTAAGAAGTTATAAATATCTCGAGTTTTCTCAAAATAATAATAATATAATAAAATAGTATCTTTGATTTCTGATGCAAGTTGTAGACTTTCTCTTTTGATGAAAGTTCAATTGAAAAAAGTAATTATAATAAAACATTAAAAAAAACATGTTTTATTTAGAATTCAAACTTCCAAAATTTTTAGTTAACTTCACAAATTTTCAAAATGTCTGTTGGATATATTTTAATGACTAATATTTGATATTATTTAAATTATATTATTTATAATAGAAATTTTTGTGGCACTGCTAAATAGGCAAAATAATAATAAAACAAAAAAAAAATATTGTCTAAGTTGCATTTACTGATTTTAATGTTGTCACAAACTTGTGAGTATAACAAAGTTGAACAGTAATCGTATTTGGTTGAGAGCTGTTTTTTTTTTGGTCAATAAATATACAAAAAAATCTTGTTTGTCAATGTTTTCTTGTCTAAGTTTAACAAAGGTGAGAAATGAAACTATTGGCTTTTTAAAATGGTTAAATGTACATATGAGAACATAGGGTGGGATTCAAACCCATGCCTCATTAGTGCATTTGATATGGTTAAAGATATTTTATCATGAATTCGTTGCTCTGAAACTGTATTAATATAAATCAAAATGGAACATAATATAAATGCGGAGCTTAGTATTATATAAATTTCCAATCATTATTTGAGCCATCGAGTCCATTAATGCGAAATGTTTGACCTTTATGTTTGGTAACTCTGTTGGAAAAACAGGAAGCTGTTGGGCATTCTCGACCATAGCAGCTGTGGAAGGCATAAACAAGATAGTCTCGGGAGAACTCATTTCCCTTTCTGAGCAAGAGCTTGTTAACTGTGACAAAAACTACAACTCGGGCTGCAATGGAGGCCTTATGGACTACGCCTTCCAGTTCATCATCGACAATGGCGGCTTGGACACCGAGGAAGATTACCCTTATGAGGGCTTGGATGGACAATGTGATCCTACCAGGGTGAGATTCTTGTCCAACATTTATGGTTTTCTTTTCGACTTTTCAGCTGGATCTTAACTTCCTCTCTCGAATTGAATAAAACCACTCTCAGAAAAATGCCAAGGTTGTTAGCATCGACGGATACGAGGATGTCCCTGTGAATGACGAGGAGGCATTGAGGAAGGCTGTTGCTCATCAGCCAGTGAGCGTCGCCATTGAAGCTAGTGGCAGGGCTATGCAACTCTACCAGTCGGTGAGGATCATTTCTTATTCCTCTCTGGATTTAAGATTATCATAAATGGGATGTTTAGGACAAGAAGAATGAAAATGATTGTGAAAAAATGAGAATACAGGTGAAAATGGTTATCTGGAACCGTTGCGCTTGTGTTTAGGGTACAAAAATGATTATGGAGAACCCTACCTATAATTGGAGTAGAGAGAATGATTACGAGAACAAAATATCAATTCCGTGAGAAATGAAAAATAGTTAGGATGGAATGAAATTATAAAGAAATGAACTATAATTATGAGATTATGAAAAAATGGTTATCGGTAGTCCAAACGTGAGTAAGGAGAATTATCAATCTTCCAGTTTGATCCCTAGCCCCAAACATCCCCAAAGACTTCATGTGAATGGAGATAGTGTACTAATAATCAATCCATGATTTGTGATGGATCCTACTTGATTGAACTTTTCAGGGTGTATTTACTGGTAAATGCGGCTCGGCTCTCGACCATGGCGTTGTCGCGGTTGGATATGGAAAAGAGAACGGAGTTGATTATTGGCTTGTAAGGAACTCATGGGGCACAGAATGGGGTGAGGATGGCTACTTCAAGCTAGAGCGCAATGTAAAGCACACTCTCAAAGGCAAGTGTGGGATAGCAATGGAGGCATCTTACCCTGTTAAGAATAGCAGCAGCAACAACAACAACCCAACAGGATCATACATAGGTTTGGAAAGTGCTGGGGACAAGAACAACATCAGCAGTGCTTAAGTTTGGACAAGAACAAATACAGCAGTGCTGGTTACTACTAGAGTTTGATGTTTTAATTCCTGTTGCTCTTTAGTTTGACCTATTTCTATGCCTAGAAATCTAAAAGTGCTTCTTTGTAAATGATTTGACATCAATGTTCCTTTACAATTTAATGATATTTGTGGCATTTATGAAAATGAAGCTAAGTTTCCTCTCATGATTTTGGCCATTGCTTCCACCTAATGCTATCATTGGGGTCAAATGTGGAGTAGCAATATTAAATGATTGAATTCCAGAAAAGCTTCATCTATGCATATGATATTATAATAATACAAGGTATAAGGAGAGCTGAGGGAGGAAGAACCGTACACTTCTGTTAAAAAAACATCACAAATTGGAATTTAAAAAAAAAGGGCAATTTGATTTTCCAATGAAAAATCTCATTCAAAATAAACAACTAACAAATATGAAATTAATTCCAAGTGAATGGGTCCATTTCGTTTAGATGATCTAAACTTTTGCTTCACGTCTATTGAAAACTTGAAGCATCAATAATTTGAACATTTCCTATTTAGAATTGACGTTTAGCACATCACCATCTCTCTTAATAATTACGTCCTAGTTGTCTATGAAGAAATCAAGTATTTTTCATTTGCTGGAGGATAAGAATTCTTCAAAAGCCATTCAGAGTCTAATAATTTCAGTTCTGTGCTAAAAATGGTGGCAGTGTTCAACAAAGAGTTATTGAGTTGGTACCTGATAACCCTCAAGCTAAGAGAAACTGTAGAATCTGGACTTCCCAGAATTTCAAATTCAGCCAACTCTGTTGATTCTCATGGAAAATCAGAACTCCAGCTTCAGGAACAGAAGCAGATTCAATCAGAATCTCATCATGTCATAATAGAAGATGAAGATCAGAAGCTTGAAGGAGAAGAACCCGAAACACCAGTGTCAGATTGGGTTATCTCCATCAAAGAAAAGCTCGATCAAGCTCATCAAGATGAAGTTGAAAGTTCATGGGCAAAGCTGTGCATTTACAAGGTCCCCCACTATTTGAAAGAAGGAGACGACAAAGCCGTTGTTCCTCAGATTGTATCATTGGGACCTTACCACCATGGAAAGCGCCGCCTCCGACAAATGGAACGCCACAAATGGCGGTCGCTTTACCACATCCTCGAGAGAACAAAGCATGACATAAACATTTATCTGGACGCCATGAAAGAGCTCGAAGAAAAAGCCCGTAATTGTTACGAAGGACCATTCAGTTTCAGCAGCAAAGAATTTGTGGAAATGATGGTGCTGGATGGTTGCTTTGTTCTTGAACTCTTCAGAGGAGCAGCAGAAGGATTCAAACAACTAGGCTATCCTCGAAACGATCCGATCTTCGCAATGCGCGGCTCGATGCATTCGATTCAAAGAGATATGATAATGCTCGAGAATCAACTCCCCTTATTCGTGCTAGATCGGCTGCTAGGGCTTCAGCTTGGCGAAAACTACCAAAAAGAGCTCGTAGCCGAATTGGCACTCAGATTCTTCGATCCGTTAACTCCAAACGACGAACCATTAACCAAAACCAGTTTGAACAAACTACAATCATCCATCGGAAACGCAACCGCCTTCGACCCGCTCGGATATCAAGGCGGCCTTCACTGCCTAGACGTTTTCCGGCGAAGTCTCCTCCGATCAGGCCCTAAATCATCCCCAAAAGTACGGATCAAACGGCGATCTCAAACAAATCGAGTCGCCGACAAACGAAGACAACAACTAATCCACTGCGTGAAGGAACTAAAAGAAGCCGGAATCAGATTCGAAAAGAAAAAAACGGATCGATTCTGGGACATAGATTTCAAGAACGGAGTAATGCAAATTCCGCGGCTACTGATCCACGACGGAACAAGATCCTTATTCCTAAACCTAATCGCGTTCGAGCAGTGCCATCTAGATTGCAGCAACGACATAACTTCGTATGTAGTGTTCATGGATAACCTAATCGATTCTCACGAAGACGTTGCGTACCTTCACTACTGCGGAATCATGGAGCACTGGCTCGGGAGCGACGAGGAGGTGGCGGAGCTGTTCAACCGGCTGTGCCAGGAGGTTGTTTACGACATCAACAACAGCTATCTCTCGCGATTGTCCGAGGATGTGAATCGGTACTACAACCACCGATGGAATGCTTGGAGAGCGTCGCTGAAGCATAACTATTTCAGCAATCCATGGGCGATCATCTCCTTGGTTGCGGCGGTTGTTCTTCTGCTGCTCACCTTTGCGCAGACCTTCTATGGAGTTTACGGCTTTTACAGGCCCCCAAATTGATAAACCTGCCATCTCTAATGGAGCTTTTGCTTTCCATTCTTTCTTCTTTCTCTACTCTTTTCTCATGATTTTTCCCTTTCTTCTCAACCACTTCAAGAGAGCTTTGTTGGTGTTTTCTTTTTTCAAATCATGTATTTTTGGTTTCTTTTAATTCAATATTTGTAACCAATGATGCAAAATTTAAAAGCCTATATACTTCAAATTGATTGTTTTTTTCAAAAAAATTATTCAAAATTAATTTTATATACAAAAACATGGTGTTAATATATTATTAATATGTAAAGCATAATAGTTTTATTGTTTGATTATAAACTAGTTAATTTTATTGTTTAATTATAAATTAGTTAGTTTTATTGTTTGATTATAAACTAGTTTAACACCAATACCACACGTTTAATCTTGAAAATTGGTATTTGTCCCTTTTTCTTTGATATCTACTCAAAAAAAATATGAAAAAAATATATTTTAGTTTTTAAGTTTGTAGTATAGTATTGAATTAGATAAATGAGGACCAAAGGCACATCTCAAATAATATTAGAGCTAACTATTGATTTTCAGGCTCGAACTCTGAAGTTGAAGTGAATTAAAACCAAACAAGATAATCAACCGTCACTAATTTTTTATAAAAAAATATATTACTTTTTTTAAGAAAGAGAAAGGTGCCAATTTTTAAATTGTAAATTTAAAAATACTTGAATTTATTTTATTTTTTTTAACCTACTTGAATTTACTTTTTTTTTTTTTTGAAAAACAAACCACTTGCATTAAACCACAGAAACCATATAACAGCTTAAATTTCTAAAAGATCACAAACTAGCTCATTATTTCCTCTAGGAGTATGGCCACCCTGAAAAAAAAGAAACAAACAAAGACAACCCAGTACAAGAAACCAGCCTTCGGAACAACTATCTTAACCTCTAGAGAGAATAGAGGCTCCCTATAGAAAGATATACAAACTATTAAATTCCTCGATATTGAAATTTTTTTGATAGACTTTGAAGGGTAATCTAGCATCCGTCTGTATGATTAAAGAATAGGACCCTACCAAAATGATGCAGAAAAAGTAAGTTTCAATAGAATAAACTCTCCTCATTCTCGAAACAGCTCCCTTCAAGCACTCCGACCCACCCTTGTCCACCAGTTCAAATCCAAGGTGCAACAACAACCACATACCAAAGAAACAAAATGAGGAAAACTCCTCTGCTGGTTGCCCAGCAGAGCCTATCTGCTGATGGAAAAACCAGTGGTTTGAAATCAAACACGTGGAAGAAAAAAAAAACAATTAATGCCTTTCTCTTCTCACGTGTCTTGCATCATGATTTTTTTTTTCTTTATTTTAATTCTAATTGTGATATCTTTTTAACTGTAAAATCATAATTTCAATATTATTATATATC
>JBBMEF010000025.1:3903751-3919552 GCA_037832685.1 Sicyos baderoa
GCGAAGCCAATATCTTTTTCCTTAAACTTTTGTGTTGCATTTGAGGATAAAGTTCTGATTTTGCTCGTGTTCTTAAAATTTTGTATTCAATAATTTTTTTTGTTTTCAAGAACTTGTGCTGCAAATGGTTTCGTGGTGTAGTTGGTTATCACGTCAGTCTAACACACTGAAGGTCCCCGATTCAAGTCCGGGCGAAGCCAATATCTTTTTCCTTATACTTTTGTGTTGCATTTGAAGATGAAGTTCTGTTTTTTCTCTTGTACAGGAAAACTTGTGTGTAGAAAAGAAAAGTCCTTGTAAAAAGGATAAGGCTATTTTGACAATTCCAAGCTTATCAGTTAAGACTAAAAAGCAAATAAAATATCAGAATCTGAAACCAAAGTTACAAGTTACTAATAGCAGTAATAAATTATAATCAGAAGGTCAATGCTTATGGAATAAGTTCAATATCATCAAGCCACAAACAAATTAAATTACAAAATGGTTCAACCAACATTGGCAAGAAGAACTGATGAATTTAATAAAATTATAAGGAGAGAGATGTAGCAAGCAAATCTGCAAAATCTTTATGGTAAAATCTGAGATTGTTCATCTGCTAACAAAACCAGAAGTTTATATCTCTTCTTTTTCTTTCTTCATGAATAGCTTCCCTGTGAAACAAACTAAAAAAATGATGGTTTTAAATGATCTTTACAACTGGAACAAATCTGCCATGAGGAGAATGGGAAAATTCAGCAACCATACTATCTAGTTGAAACTTATCTTCATTACAAAGATCAAGGGAAACGAAGAACCAGCAGATGATCAGCCTAACTTATCTTCATTACAATTATCGCTTAACCGCCTTCTCCTCATGAAGAACTAACAGTGAACAAGAATACAACAGAATAAATGAAGTTTACTAGTTCTACTTGACAAAATAATTACTACTATTAATCTATCCAAAGAGTTCATCAATCCTTCAGAAGGTTCTTGGTTTCGCTTGAAGCTGCATCCTTTCCATCGTATCGCTATCAAGAAATAAAGAAAATCATTAGTTCGTAATTGCATGGAAACAATGGATGGAAGAAGACCAAGACAGCTGAGAAATTACTCAGACTGAAAATTTTTACCTGTTTACCAAAGGAGAAAGGTACATATTTATATTTGATCATATGTGATATCTGTCTCCTCATGGTGAGAGTGAACAGCACCACCCAGTAAAATAGAAGGATAGGCCAAAATACAGGTACATCAAATGCACTGGAGAATGTCAACAGAAAAGCAATACAGAAGGCTTTGGTGATTGAGTACCTTCAAAAAAGAAAGGAAGTGCACATTACCAACGTTTTTTTTTAAACCGGAAAATTAGAGTTTTGCTCATCAATACTTGGGGTAACTACGCCCCTCCCTAGGTAAGGCACTGAGAGACAACGTAAGAAACGGAGGCGAAATTTGGGGTTGCCTGGGAAATTAATCTCCACAGTCACCTTGAACCTGAGACCTCGAGGGGGAACACACCCTCAAGGCCCAGGCGCTCGAGCACTGCACCGCCCCAAAGATTAACATTCTATTCTCAATGATTACTTTGATCAACAAGCTTAAGCAGGAAAAAAATTATTAAATGTAGACGCAACAATGTAGTAACCAATCGATATAGATTCAAAATATTTGGTAGTTTCGCTTTCATACATCCTGATCCAACCATACAAAACTTTCAACCACATTGTGTCGGCCTCTTCCAACCCAAGTGACCAAGTCTATGGAATCTTATCTTTATGTTTATTGAATTTGTTGGTAGATATTCTTCTTAATAAAGAAATTTTAGAAGATTAGGCATTCAGTTATGTACGTGTTAAAACTAAACCTTTATAAATACAGGTCATCAGTATGCACATAAATAAAAGATTTGACTGATAAGGATAATAACTTTCTTCATGTGTTTTGGTTTTTGGGTATAAAATTCAATGTTTAACAGCTATCCTAAACGCTGCAATGCTACCAGAAGTTGTATATATGTCATATGTGGAAAATCAGGGTAGGGAACAAGGTTAAGAAAATTATAAGCAATTACAACATTGTGAAGAAGACATGAAAATCCCAAAGCTCTATCATTAATCTAACATGCTCAATAATTGAGGCTATATCTTTTATAGGAAACATCATATATCTTAAGCAGGTTAGAATCTTTTAGGTGTTTACCATAAGCATAAGTACCAAACTCGGTTAATGTTACATGGAATGTAAACCCAAGGGGTGGCACAGTGGTTGAAAACTTGGACTTTGAAAGTATGTGATAGGAGGGTGCCCCCTCCTATCCGACACGTGTACACCCGGAGGGGTAGAGGCGGCAGAGACGATGGACGAGACCCAGCGGCGGGGACCAGCTACGGCGGGAACGGCGGACAGGACCAAGCAGGGACAAGTCATGTCGGTGATTAATGGGAAGTTGATTGTTGATCTTGATATGATAGTTGATGTACTTTTTATTATATTTTAAGTTAAGTATTTTGGGTTTAAATAGGAGGGGGGTTATTTTGTTTAGGCATGCTTTTGATAAGTTTTCAGTGGTTCATCTTGAGAACCTTAGGAGAGCCCCACCCTCTCGAACGGTGGTTGACGTTGTATCACTCCTCATTATCAATATATTCCAAGTGTTTTGGTCCCTGTTTTGGTGTGTTAGTTGGTCCTTTGCAGGTGGAAGTACCAGTTCGATAGCCTCCGTAACCGGAGTTCTATCAGTATGCTCCCTTCAAGGTCTCAGGTTCGAAACCCACCCGTGACATTACTCGTTCGATGTCTCTGGTACCTGGCCTAGAGACGGGCATGGTTACCTTATTTCAAAAAAAAAGTTCAAAATTTCTCCCTCTAAGATCAAACGATGGGCAGGTGGTGACAGCCATATTTGATCAAATAACTTCATGGGCAGAGGGTTGAAGGACCAAAAGAAGATCCTCTAACATATGCCAAGTTCAGGATGAGTATCCACTAACTTTTGATTGCACCATTAGGGGGTGTTTGTTTGTTGAATTTAGGGAGGATTTAAAATGAGTATTTACTAACTACTCTTAAATAAAGTACATTCAAACAAGTTTTTGTAACTAGTGAAATGAAAACAACTCTTCATTTTTACTACTAAAAATAACATCTCATTTTTAACCACTCATTTCTAACTACTCAAAATAACTTTTCATTTATAATCATTCATTTCTAGCTACTCAAAATAACTCATTTTTAATCACTTATTTCTAATCATTCTTTTTTAACTACTAAAAGATAACTACTCATTTCAAATCCACACCCAAACAAGCTATTGTCTCTAACTCTTCTACATAATAACTCTCAAACAAGTTATTCTCTCTAACTCTTCTACATAATAACTCCTCATCCAAACTCTCAATTTCTAACTACTCAAAATAACTCCACATCCAAAACCTCCTCCAAACACCTACTACAGCTTCAATCTCGTTCAAAACGTCGGATTTTGAAAATGTCAAATTCTGGGCTAACAAACTAAAGGAGATCAATGTTCATCTGTTCGATTTGCGTTGGCCTGATCTCTCATCGGGTTGGTAATGGCTCATCTGTTCGGTTTTGGCAAGATCATTGGCTCCCTTGTGGGCCTATTGCTGTTGCATTTCCTAGACTCTTTCGTTTGGCAACATATAGAGAGATGCTTATTGCTGATGTCTGGACTCTACATTCGGGTGCTTGGAATCTGAGGCTGTGCAGAAACCTGAATGAATTAGAAATGGCAGTGGGCGGCTCTCTCGGTTGATTTGGATCGTTTTCGTTTATGCGATGCTCCTGATTCTTGGGTTTGAAGACTAGATCCATCAGGTCTATTCTCGGTCAAATCCCTCGTTGCAAATCTTGTTAATATTGGTGAACCGAGTGATAGTGATCTCTACTTGACTATTTGGAAGAATCATTTTCTGAAAAAGATCGAGATATTTATTTGGGAACTTAGCAAGCGTGCAGTTAACACAGTGGATAAACTTCAACGTCGAATGCCACATATCTCTCTTTCTCCGGGGTGTTGTGTTCTTTTCTATGATAGTGGAGAGTGTCAGTCTCATTTATTTATTCATTGTTCATTTACGAGGGCTTGTTGGAATCTAGCATTACAAACCTTTGAATGGTCTCTCGTCCTGCCTTTTGATATAAAGTCTTTCCTCGCTACAATTATGGTGGGTCATCCATTTAAAGGGACGAAGAAGATGCTCTTGCTATCTTTCTGTCGGGCATTCTTATGGATCATTTGGAATGAGCGTAATGCACGTGTTTTTTGTGACACTATTCGGACTAGGGAGCACATTTTAGAGTTAACACTCACATCTATGTTTTTTTGGTGCAAGGATAAGGCGCATTTTTCAAGTTATACTCTTTCTTATTTATTTCAAACTGAAAATCATTCTTGTAAGCCTATAAGGCGTTCGGGTTTTTCTATTTCGTTCTTTCAATGAAATTGTTTCTTATACTAAAAAACTAAAGGAGATCAAACTTAGCTAACATATGAAACATCAAACGCGGAAATCATATAGAGATCCCAGCACCAATCCTAATCAAATCCACATCTTATACGCGAAAAGTTAAAAAGAATTCCGATCCATACAAGCTCATAGCTCCAATCTAACGATTAGCCACATCCTAAAACCAAACCTCAACAGATCATAATTCCACAGACAATCCCCGTCCAATCAAAAGACACTACGATCGCCCAAACAGAAAATGGAAAGAAAAATAAAAACACAAGCAATCGGAAACCAGAACGTACCAGAACTTAAACTCGGGGAGCCTACGAACAAAAGGGCGAAACTCATCAGATTCCCGAACGGGAAGCGCAGGGCCGTCAACGAGATCCATGATCTCAGGATCGACTTGGGGGGAGAGAAACCCGATGAGGAGATTGAGGATGTAAATTCCGAGGCCATAAGAGACGACGTAGAATCCTTGGATGAGGTAAACGCGAAGAACATAGATGGAGGCGATGAAGAAGCAGGCGATCCAACGGTAGAAAATGAATGGGGTGCATTTGTCGAGGAGGTGCTGATACCGGCGGGAAATGGCGTGTCTCCACCGTGAAAAGAGAGTTGTAGAAGAAGCGTCTTCGGCGGCGCCGAGGCCAACGCCAGCCGCTGCACTTTCCATTTCTGACCCACAAGTTCCGGCAACCGTCGTTCGTCGGTCTGAATTTATATAATTCAGATTTGATTTTCTTGTCTCTGTAATTTTTTGCCAATTTAGGGTTCACGAAATGGCCTTTGTTTTCCCTACTCTCTTTTTTTTTTTTCTTTGGTTTGATTGTGCCGGTTCAATCAAACCGAAATAGACAAGTTTTTTTTTCTTCTTTTTTATTGACTTCTTTTTTTAATTTTCATGAGCGTTCGGACAACCTTTTGCACATTTCGACTAATATCACGAGACATATTGTCAGAGCCTACAACATTTGGATGTCAAGAAAATTCGTAGGAAATTAATTTCTAAGTAGGTGGTCATCAATGAATGAATCATCGTTTTATGCACTTTAATACCTTCTTTGACCAATTGAGCTACTCCATTATTATGGTTATAATTATTGGCAAACTTGAGCTTGTTTGGCATAATTTTAATTTTATTTGCTATGATTTATTAAATCTCGGAAACCATTATTATTGTTTTTATTTTTTAATGATACAAATAGACAAGTTGAGAGCTAATTGGGTTATTTTGCTACGTTTAGGTTGCTATCTAAAAATCTTAATAAGAATATAACTTAGGGGTTTTTGCAGGAATAGACCAAATTGATAAAATATTTACAATATTAGGCAAAATTTAAAAAATTTAGCAACCATAATCAAATATACGGTATAAAGTAATACTTTTTATATCGAATAACTAATACATAATATAGTATGATGAGTATTATTTATCCTGTATTTTTTTACTATGGATGCAATATTTTTCAAATTTGCTTAAATTTGTAATTATTTTGTAAAACTGGACTATCCAATACAATTTCCCTATAACTTAAGTACAATCTATGTATTATGATTTCTATTTCTAATTATTGTTTTTTGAGTAATCGGCTTTTGAATACATGTTTACAAAAGTGACAAATAAGTCATTGGCCTATTTAACCTTTTTTATATTTGCAAATTTATTTGACAAGTTTCAAGATACAAATTGATGGTTTGGTAATTTGATAAACATTATTAAAATTGAAGAACTTATAAATCATAAAATTGAAACTTCATAACCTAATAAACATTTTTAAAATATTATATATTAAATAGATGAGTAACCAGAATTTAAAATGTTAACGAATAATGTTTTTTCTATATTTTTAGCTAAACTACTATTAGAAAATTCTAAATATGAGATTTAAATTCATAAATTCTAAATATGAGATTTAAATTCATAATATAATATAATGTATTTATATTAGTTGAGTTATATTTTTGTTGAAAAATAATAATATACTCGTTTTTTTTTAATAATCCTATATAATTTATTTAATAAAATATGGTGACTTTTGTACATATATATATACATATACATATATATATATATATATATATATATAGAAAAATCATTCAAAAATTAGTTAAGGGTAGAGGATCTCCCGGATGTTTCAAATTATGTAAATAAGATTGCAAAACATTGGGAGGAATGTCTTCAATCCAGCATCTTTCTCCATCTCCATTTAACAATTCTTGGGCTAAGGCATGAGCCATGCCATTTGCTCTTCTATTGCACCTACCAAACTCATAAAAATCCAAATTTGACGTTAGAAGTTTGCATTCTAGAGCAATTTGATTGGCCAAAAAGCCATGACTTTGTCCTCTTTCATTCTTAATAACTGCTTAAAATGTAGACCGAGTTCATTTGAAAATATAAGTCGTTTTATGGCGTCTGTAAAGACCCGACCCGGAACTAGGGTTTCAACCTAAGTCTTTACTTTACATGCATGTTTTAACAAAAAATCAAAATGGCCAACATCCATTCAAACAATTCAAACTTTATTCGAAGAAATACAAAAGAGTTTAAATTTTAAACAATAATTAGGGCGCCCCTTAGAAAACAGTAAAACGAAAGATGAACCATAATAAAACTCAGGTTGTAACTCCAAAATTCACAACAGTGCAAGCACAATTTTAAGAAAAATATTTAGGACTCCAAAACAACAAACTTGTCCCATGATCGCCTCAGCACCAATCAGCCACCTCGATGTAACACATGGATACCTGCGGACAAGCCACAAAAGAAAAGAATGGGTGAGTTCATAAACTCAATAAGGCGCCCTCCTAACAATTAAGCAACCTTTGGATACGAGATCCCAAATAACGAACAAATAACATTGGGCGCTAGACCCCTCTTAGCAAATGGGCGAACCCCTTTAAGTAATTTGGGCGAACCCCTTTAAGTAATTTGGGCGAACCCCTTTAATAATTTGGGCGAACTCCCGCTAAGTACTTTGGGCGAACCCCTTGTTCGTAATTTGGGCGAACCCCCTCTAAGTAATATGGGCGAACCCCTCAGATAAATGGGCGAACCCCTCAAGTATAATATTTGGGCGAACCCCTCATAACAATTTCATTATTAATAGTACACTAAACTATAAGCAATTAATTATTTGTGGTTATCGACATCTACGATGAAACCACCCAACAAAATACACCACATTTTATAGCTATCAGGTCATGACATACAAATAGAGAGCGTAAACCGGTTCGAAATTCATCCTTACCTTGGCTGAAAACAAACCCCACCACCTCGAACCTAGGCTGCTCTCCCAATACCCCGACTTTCGAATCCTAAAACATGATTTTGTGTTAGAAAAACCTCAAATCGCCACCAAAAACATCAACTCAAACATGATAAATACCTGCTGGCCGGAAATCGATCAACCCGAACAACACAAAACGGAGGCAGTAACTTACAATCACAACCTGATTGATAATCTCGGGTCAGAAACAGATTGATTCATTTTCCAATTGAAAAAACAGAGAAAGACAAAGTCGAGGTTTTAAAATTTCATACCCAATCTAATCGAAAAAACGACACTACAGATCGATCACTGGCACAGACAGCGGCGTGTGGATGATGGTGACGGCGGCGTGAAGGTGCAGATCTGCGGCGCTGGTTCGGCTCGACTCGCTGCGCGGAGGGCAGCGCTGCGGTCTGGCGTGCGACGACGTGCGAGGTGGCAATGGTGGCGTTCAAGCGGTGGCGACGTGGTGTTCAGGCGGCGGCAAAGTGGGGTGGCTGTGGCGGATGAGCAGAGAGGGAGGGAGATGGATTTGGGTGGGTCTGTGCGTGCGTGAGGGGAGGAGAAAGTGAGAGAGAGAGAAAAGAGAAAAAGAAAAAGAAAAAGAAAGAAAAAATAAATAATAATAACAATTTTATTTATTTATTTTTTTTTTTCTTTTAAAACAAACTTCTTAAATCCTTTCAATTGACTTAGCCATTTGACTAGGCAATTTTGGACTTGGTAATTGAGCCATTCAATTTTATTTATTTGGCCAAAACAACCCACTAATTTTAAATAAAACAAGTTAATTTTATTTGTTTAAATTAACCAATTAGGTAAATTATCTCAATAAACAAATAAACACGAACTCACCTGCACGGAGCTAAAAGCCGGGGCGTTACATCGTCAGAATTAATTTCTTACGGATTTCTTTGATAATTGAATGTTGTAAGGTCAAACGATATGTCTCACTATATTAGTTGAGATGCTTCAAAACTAATGGCAGAGGTGATATTGGTTCGGTTTTCTTCGATTTTAGGTCAAACTGATAACCGAACCGATCCAATTTATTTGACAAAAAGTGAAACCGAACCGATATCCAACAAAAGACAAAATCATTGGATCGATTTTCCTTCGTTTTTAGGCCAAACCGATAACCTATCCGATCAAATTGATTTGACAAAAATAGAAACCAAATCAATATCCGATCAAGGATAAAATCATTGGCTCGGTTTTCTTCAATTCAATTTCTTACAATTTGAATTTTTTTTATTATTTTACTTCCCATTAATATTTTATTGTTGTTTCTCTTAAAAAAATGTCTCATAATTTATAATTAAATTAAACAAAAATAATTAATCATTGATTAATAAAAAGTTTAACTAACATATAAAAATAAAAGTAAAAGTAAGAGTAAGTAAATCAATATTGGTTCGATTCGGTTTCTATTGATTTTTATAAATATAAACCGTTCCGATCCAATAACTTCAGTTTTTTCTAAATATGTCCAATATTATGTGAAAAAATCGAAGAAATCTAATAAATGAGTTTGGATAATTCGATTTTTTTGATTTTCGATTTTCATTATCCCCTACCTAATGCCAATAGTTACAAATATTAAAAAAAAAAAAAAAATAATAATGCTTAAGCCGTATTAAATAGTACCGTAGAAAAGGAAAAGAATATCTATTCTTACCGTCATGTTACCTTACAAGCTGTCTCGAAATGAAATTGTGAATTGACCAAAAACGACGTGTCGTAACTTCTTTCATCCTAAAATTCATGATTCATCCAAACAGATTTATATTTATCCAAAGCAGGAATTAGCCCATCGATCGCCATTTTCATCAAAGTTCTTCACCTGTAAATCGAAACCATTCGTCTTCTCCAAGTAATAATTTCTAGTTCCCTCGAATCCATTTTCGAACTCTGAACAGAAACGAAGATCTTCTTCTTCCGTTCCTTGATCCCAATCATTCATTCCGTAAGATCCAACCGAAATTCTTAATTCGTCTCTGTAAGTTCGCCTCAATTTTTGCATATCGCGCATGATTTGTTACTCTTGGGATTAGATTCGTGTTTATATTTGCGGATCTATACCTGTTTGTTGAAATAGTGCTTTATTGAAAACTAGGTTGCTCGATTTTACTTTGAGCTTCGCAACTTTGACTGGTTTTACTGGAGGTATGAACGAAATGTAGTTTGTTAATGGAGAATGATGTTTGAGGTACCAATATTTGAAACCTCTTGCCATTTTTCTCTATATGCAATATGCATAAAGCCAGAAAATGAAGAAGTTTTTTGCCTATTTAGGTTTTTTTTTAAAAAAAAAAACAACTCAAAATACGACGGATCTCGTGGTTTCTAATACATTCATTCAGTAGGTTGAGCTATGCTCGGCAACTTTTATAGCCTATTTAGTTAAATGTTGATAAGAAAAAAGTTAATTATTCACCAAAGGTGGATTGGAAATGGTGGATTTTGAGTAGCTTGATCCGTGTACGAACATAACTGTGTGCGTATCCATGTTGTTCTACTGCTCGACAATGGTCGATGAATGCGCACCCACGTCCGTCGTTGAGAAAAATGTTGCTAATATAATTAAATGATATATGGGACTTCTTGGTCAGTTTTTCTTGTGATGATATCATGAACTAGAATTGTTCCTTAAATCAGCAAAGATATCTAGTGTGTTCATAGGAGTTATGTATTGCAGGTTGGATGTAAAGATTAACTACGGGCGGCTGCAACTTAATTGTGGATATCTCTACTTGAGAAGTTGAGATCTACATAATTCTCAGTTTCTACCAGAATAGGAAACCAGTGCTTCATTCATATGATAAAATGGATAATGGAACTTCTAATAGTTCAACCCAATCTTCAGTCGACAATCCAGCTCCAACAGTTCATAGGCAAAATAGTAATGGAGACAATTTGACATCTATTTTATCTACGTCTAAAATATCTTCTTGGGCTAAGAGTTTTAGAAATCCACAACCATCTGAAGCAGTAGAAAATGACTCGAAGGCAGAAAATACTGGGATGTCAGCAATTGCTCGTTTCGGTAACGGGTTTGGATTGCGGATACCTTCAATGTCTCCTGTACGAGATGATGGTGTTGCAGATGCCAAACCTGCAACGCAATCTGGTGTTTTCGAATCACTGACAAAAGGTTTAGTTGACACATCTCAGAATGCAGTAAAAGCTATGCAGGTCAAGGCACGCCATATTGTCTCTCAGAACAAACGAAGATATCAGGTAGTTCATATGCGCTATATTTTCTTTCATCTTTCATTTTATTGTTCTTGTTGTATTTGACATATGCACTGTTCATAAGTTATACACTATAGTATTACATTACTTCTAACCCAATGAAAATGCACCATTATATGGATAGTACTATATAGATGGTTAAATAGAATATATTTAAGATTTTTCTTAAAATTGAATGGTTTACATAAGAGTCGAAAAACGATTCTCCAACTTTCCTCTTTTTTAATGTACTGAATATGTTAATAAAATCTATTGCCTAAACAGGAAGGAGAATTTGATTTGGATATGACATATATCACTGAAAATATAATTGCTATGGGGTTTCCTGCTGGTCACATGAGCTCTGGTTTTTTTGGATTCCTTGAAGTAAGTGAAATATATATAGACAGATCATTTTCAGTGGATGAGATCGTGACTTTGCATCTTCAACACTCATAATTGGAAATTTTGTTGTAGGGATTTTACAGAAATCATATGGAAGAAGTGATCAAATTTTTTGAAACCCATCATAAGGTAAAATTTAGTTTCACTTATTTTTTGTTATTTTATAGCCCACGCAGCAGCGAACTCAGGGTAAGAAAAGAGCTACGATCAGCATTACTACATACTGTGAAATGTCCACAAACTAAATCATTATTTGTTTGCAGGGAAAATACAAAGTTTACAATCTTTGCTCGGAGCGTTTGTATGATGCCTCATTATTTGAGGGGAAGGTAAGCTTTCACTTTTCAAGTCTTCAATTGAGCATTCTCACCTATTTCAATTATAATCAATGGTACAACAAAAACTGTGTATGCTACCTTCTCCTTAGGTTGATCTGGAGGACTTATATTTGGCATTGTTTGTCTATCTAATAACAATCAGTTTTTGAAACATACTTCAGTTTGGGCCTTTGGGGAATGTATAAGATTCACTGACCCAAACTAATTTCTTACCTGTAAGTATAGTAAGTGTAAAACAACTATCTCTGTGTTACAAATATTTACTCAAATCTACCTAAACCAAATGGTGGATGCTTATTTCTCAACAGGCAGGAAACAGAAACTAAACTTTTTCGATTAGTTATTTCAACTTGCAAATTTTGGATCTTTCAGGTTGCACATTTCCCGTTTGATGATCATAATTGTCCTCCTATTCATCTCATAAAATCATTTTGCCAAAGTGCATATGCATGGTTAAAGGAGGATATTGAGAATGTGGTTGTTGTTCATTGTAAAGCGGGTATGGCGAGAACTGGGCTAATGATTTGCAGCCTCCTTTTATTCCTAAAGGTCTGATTATATAGTTTGTTCTCATTGGTTACTACATTTGTTTTCAATTTTATCTCATCTTTGGGCTTGTTTATTACTATCTTCCTTTTTCATCTGGAGGCAGTTCTTCCAAACATCATCAGAGGCAATTGACTATTACAATAAGAAAAGATGCGTGGATGGAAAGGGTTTGGTTCTTCCTAGCCAGATTGTTAGTCATTCAATATTTCTTTTTTTTTTTTTAATCTTTTTTACAACTTTACTCTGATATGCCTCTTTAATTGATACAGAGGTATGTCAAATATTTTGAGCGCATTTTAACACATTTCAACGGAAATTCTCCACCTGGACGAAGGTTTGCTTTTTGATACTTATCACAGACAACATAAATATATCCACCTAAAGTTACTCATGTAACATGTTAAAATTGCACAGGTGCATGCTGAGAGGTTTTCGGCTTCATAAGTGTCCGTATTGGGTTAGGCCTTCCATTACAATATCCAATCATAGTGGTATTTTGTGAAATTCCTGCTGCTGTTTTCCTTATCATATAAATCTTCTTTTGTAACCCTTTAGGTTTTGATGGCCATGGGTTTCAAAGATGTATAATTCTTACTAAAGTTTTTCAATAATCCACAGAGGTTTTGTTCTCAACAAAAAACCATCCAAAGACAAAGAATTTAATGGTATAGTTATTGAAGTTGAACCCTTTGGTTTAGTTTCTTTACAACATATTAGGATGATTCGCCTCTCTAATATGAACACTCCAACTTATGCTGCAGCCAGAAGATTTCTGGATTAGAGCACCAAAGAAAGGATTTGTAGTCTTTGCACTGCCAGGTGAGCCTGGTTTAACAGAGTTGTCTGGAGACTTCAAGATTCATTTTCATGACCGACATGGAGATTTTTATTGGTTAGCTAATTTCCTTATCACATTCCAATCTTGTTTATTAGTTCTGAAATCTTTTGAATATAGTCCACAAAATTCTTCCCAAATGGTATCAGGAATCTCTTTCATACCATCGTCGTGTTCCACTCGTATGCCATTGGTAGTAGATCGTGTCGTGTTGTGATGGTCTTTTAACCTTGTTTTTCCCTTCACATTTTCCAGTTGGTTAAATACAACAATGACAGAAAACAAAGTATTACTAAGTGACACAGATCTTGATGGTTTTGACAAGGTAACCAACACATTGTGCTTGAAGTACTTCGGCAATGATTATTCATTATAGTATCTCTTAACGTAATCCATTACTGAACTTTACACTTTTTTTATGCTATCTTTTTATAATATGATCACCATCTGCAGAGAAAACTTCCAACTCCTGGATTCCAGGTCGAAGTTGTGATGATAGACTATAATGGTACCTTGCCAACACGATTGAAAACGGATTCCGCTGGCAAAGGATCTGATCGTCGCTCAATTCACGGTCCGGCAACAGGTCATGAAGGCGCACAGACCAGCGAAAACAAAACTCTCGTTGTCGAAGAAAATGACGATGATGTATTCTCTGATAGTGATGAAGAAAATGGTGACACAAAACCAAGTCTAGCTCAACCAACGAATGCTGACCATTCATCAACAGCAATTGCTTCTGAAATAATTGGGAGTTTGGCACATGAAACTAGTCATTTGTCACTCGGGAATGAGAAAAATCTACAAATTAATGCTCCAAAAGAAGCAAACTTTGATGGCATGACACAATCGTCAGGCCTTGAGACCCCAAAATTGGATTCAGTAAGTTACAGTGATTTCAAGGCAATAGCAGCTGATGCTTCAGTTTTTACTTTTGGGGACGAAGAAGACTTTGATAGTGAATGAAGTATGAGTTGAGCTTTGCTTAGAACCATTTACATCAGGAAAGGTCGAGTCACCAGAAGTTGATACTCGAGGTAATGTCCGTTTTCTTAGAGTATAACAATATTTGGGGTTAGAGAATTTGAACATATGACCTCTAAATTGAGGATACATATCAATTACTATTAGACTAAGTCCACATTGGTAGGTAACATCGGTTTACAACCGATTGTTTTTACCTTCCCTCTTGTAAACTGTCCTGCTTCATGGTGGAAGGACAAAGAATAGAAAATACTTTGTTGAATAGTTCAAATCATTGTGCTGCTTAATGTGATTCTTTTTCTTTTTTCCACAAAAGTTAACGAAAAAGATAATTTTTTTGCTTTGTCATAATCAAGAGTTCCAAAATTCTTTTCATCCATTAGTTTACAGGCAATTTAAAGATTATGATAACCCAATATTTAGGTGCAAGATTTCATATATGATAACATAGGTTTGGAATAGATTAATATAAGAGAATTGTATAATTGGGATTAAGAGTTATGGACCAAACGCACGAACGTCCTTTATAATTATCAAACATTGCTTAAACAGAGGAATTAGTACATCTAATTTAATCGAAAACATTCACATGGAAAACATGATATAGGACTTATTTTTAACCATTTGGAACATTAGCATTTACTGGTACAATTCAACTGAAATAAATTGCCTCAATAAAAGAATATGTCTATCACTGATTACAACCAAATGAGTCGGTGGCAGGATGGTTATCTTGATTGATATTATTCATTTTATTTAATTGGTATTTGACTTTCATATTATGGTTCAACATATTTCAAAAGCACTTCTCTCAAGAACAAACATTAAGATCACCACACATATCGGAAATGACTTTCATGTCCTCATCCCACCACAAATTACAATCCACGTATAAATTTTCAATTATATAATTTTTTTTTTTTTTAGATTATAACAATTGGATGAGGAGATTATAAATACCAAACAATAAAACTATTGCACGACCCATTCAGTAATTATATAATTATTTATTTAAAGAAAAATATTAATTTAAATAAATGCCAATATGAGGCGTAGGCAGTGTTTGATTATGAATGTAAATCCTCCTTTCTCCTAATTATAAATTAACTAAAAATAAAAAATGAGTATTTATTGGGGGGGGGGGGGGAAAGAAAAATAATAAAGGAGTGGTTATTTGTGGAATAAGGTGCAGAGTGGTAGGGCGTATATGGCGCAGAGGATTAAAGCTCAAGAGAGCAGATAAAGGCGTACGGCGTCTGGTGTTGAGCCGACAAGACGCCACATTTATTATGCGGATTTTTCCCCCTCTTTTGAAATTCCAAGGACCCTATCTTTGATTCTCTATTATCTTCTCTTCCTCTTTCTTTAACTACCAATTTCAATTTCTTTATTATATTTTCTATTATTACTCAAACTATTATTCCTAGCTCCTACTTTGAGTACTTTTTTATGTCCTGAAAATGGTATGTAGGGGTCCGGACCCCAAATCTATTGCCATTTTGGTTCGGACCCAAAATATTTGCAAATCGGGGTCGTCCTTTTTTTTTTTTCGCTTCTTTCTGAAAGACGCGACTCCAGGTCAACGGTCAATCGAAACGTCAGTTGGGTCGCGTCTTTCTGAAAGACGCGACCAAAAAAAAAAAAAAAAAATTAACAACTTTCTTTTTAAAATTATAATAATAATATTTTAATAACAAATAATATCTTAACAAATTCCTCTTTCTTTT
>JBBMEF010000025.1:3919652-3937370 GCA_037832685.1 Sicyos baderoa
AAAAAAATGGATATATAATAATATTGAAATTATGATTTTACAGTTAAAAAGATATCACAATTAGAATTAAAATAAAGAAAAAAAAATTATGATGCAAGACACGTGAGAAGAGAAAGGCATGAATTGTTTTTTTTTCTTCCACGTGTTTGATTTCAAACAAAACCATCAGCAGATAGGCTCTGCTGGGCAACCAGCAGAGGAGTTTTCCTCAAACAAAATTTATTCCTAAGAACCAACATACACTTCCTCAATAAAAAAGAGAAAAATATTAAAGCAAAATAGTAAAATAACAACAAACAAATTAGTTCTGACCCACAAAATGATTAGACCCCAACTAGGAAGAAGCACACAAAAACCAAAGATCATTAACTAGATAAAAATGGGGACTAGATCTATTAAATCACCAGTTTGGTCGCAAAAAATGAAGGGTTGGCTGAAAATCGAACCAACCGGGGAATCAACTTTTGATTCGGTCCACCCATTGCACCCCTTCGACCGAACCGGACCGGTTAGAACCTGCACACGTACCATCTATAATCTCTTCGAGCCAAATGCTCTTCTGCTGGCAGACATGAGACAGAAAACCATTCACTTTGGGTCCAAGGACGAAAAAGACATACCTGAGAATTGAAGTCTTCCGAACTACTTCACAAACTCAGATTTTCCTTTAGCATACTTCCCGAACAGTCCAAAAAAGGCTCCATCTTATTTGCTCGCCTTCGAGCCCAAGAACAGTCATCCCCACTCTTCGGAGAAAGCCCGACGTGACCCCAAGATCGCATTTGTGGGTGTCCAAGAACCCTCGCCGACGATTCTCCTTGGAGAATGTCTTTGAGTCCGGCGAAATACCTCTCTCTCACCGAGAGAATTTCATTTTTTTTTTTTTTATGACTGCCATATTACTTGAATTTACTTTTAGTTAAATATTGTGAAGGATTAATATGTACATCAACTAAGCTATGGTAAGTTGGCACGTAAATTGAGTTTTTAGATTCACTCTTCCATAATCTATTCCGGGCCTCTGGCACCTGCTTCAATTCGTTTAAAAACTTTCTATTTAATCTTAAATTTTTGTATTGCATTTGAGGGCAATGTTATCTAACATCACGATGTCCAAAGAAGTTTTGCTTTTGCTAGACACAAGAACAACTTGTGATAAAGGTTTTTTTTGAGAAATCCAATTTCAGTTGGACTACAAATCAAATAAAATTCCAGAATCTGTAACCAAAGTTACTAATTGCAACCAAAAACTCACCATCAGAAAATATGTAAAAATCAAAAGGGGAGAAAGATGTAGCAAGCAAATCTGCAAAAATCATTATGGTAAATCTGAGAATGTTCATCTGCTACCAAATCTACAACAAGCTCATAATAATTAGAGGGTCTTAAATTAACTTTCGTACAAAATACAGACGAGGAGATTGTAGTAATTTTTCCATCTTTACAACAGGAATAGAGGCGAAAATTTTGGCAACCATACTATCTACCTGAAACTTGATTTTCCATAGGAACATCCAAACTACAAAGATCAGGGGACATGAAGAACCAGCATGTGATCAGCCTAACTTATCTTCGTTACAAAGTATCTCGTACCGCCTTCTCCTCGCGTACAACTAACTGTGAACAAGAATACAGCAGAATAAATAAAGTTTACTTGCTCTACTTGACATGAATAATTACTATTATTGATCTACCCAAGGAGTTCAATCCTTCATAACACTCTTGGCGGCGTCGATTGAAGCTTCGCCCTTTCCACCATATCGCTATCAAGAAATAAAGAAATTAGTCAGTTTATAATGGCATGGGCATGATGGATGGAAGAAGACTAAGACAACTGAGAAAACACAGACTCTTAAAATGAAGACTCGTTTGATAACCATTTGAATTTTTTTTTAAAATGAGTTTCTGTTTTTGGTTATTTAAATTTAAACCTACACCTCACCTACCGCTCGAACAGTCACGAATATCAAAATATATATATTTAAGCCTACACCTACCGCTCCAATACATGATAAATACATTCTACTTGTGTTTTTAAAAATCAATCCAAAATTTGAAAGCTAAAAAAAATAGCAAAATATCAAATAGTTATCAAACGGGCCGAAGTTACCTGTTTACCAAATGAGAACGGGACATATTTATATTTGATCATGTGTGATATCTGTCTCCTCATGGTGAGAGTGAACAGCACCACCCAGTAAAATAGAAGGATAGGCCAAAATACAGGTACGTCAAATGCACTGAAGAATGTCATCACAAAAGCAATACAAAAGGCTTTTGTGATTGAGTACCTACAAAGAGGAAATGAAGGGAACGTTACCAAAGATTAACATTCTTTTTTCTACGATTATTTTGATCTACAAGCTTAAACATGATAAATTATTGAAGACTAGACTACAATATACGTGCCCTTAATAACCGTTGAATGCATATTAAAAAATCTGCATACCCCTTAGTAACCATTCGATACAGATTCAAAATACTTTTTTGTAGTTTTCTCTACATACATTCCAACCAAATTGCCACAGTTTCTTCCAATAATCTCTCTAAATAACTCTGTATTAAGGATAAAGCTCAATCCGAATCTATGGAATCTTCTTTTAATTTGATTGAATTTGTGGGTAAATATTCTTCTTCATACAGAAATTTAGTAGATTAGGTATCCAGTTGTGCTAAAACTAAACCTTTATAAATACAGTTAATCAGTATGCATATAAACAGAAGATTCAACTGATAATATAGCATTATGAAAATTTTCTTCCAAGTGTTTTTGTTTTTGGGAATAATAAAATTCAAAGCTTGACATCTATCCTATTCAACAGCTGCAATGCTGCCAGAAATTGCATAAATATGGAAGATGGAAGGCAGAGAGCTAGGTTAAGAAGATTGTAAGCAATTAAAAATATTGTAAGAGAAGCAT
The DNA here is from genome assembly GCA_037832685.1 of Sicyos baderoa. Taxonomy (NCBI): domain Eukaryota; kingdom Viridiplantae; phylum Streptophyta; class Magnoliopsida; order Cucurbitales; family Cucurbitaceae; genus Sicyos; species Sicyos baderoa. The sequence goes on from JBBMEF010000025.1 coordinate 3,922,573, forward strand.
CAAAATCGGATTTATGAACATAACATACTGAATAATTGGGACAATATCTTTCATAGGAAACATCATACGTCTTAATCTTTAGGTCAGAATCTTTTCGGTGTTAACCATAAGTATCAAACTAATTGATTAAAGTTGCACGGAAAGTCGCCAAGGTTGTTTCTTTGGTTTTGGTTTTCCTCCAAATTCTAAAATGCAGAGAAATAACTCAATGTTGCTGTCAATCCTATGGTGTAATCATCAAATATATGTTGATTTGTTTTTTTTAAAAAAATTGTCCCTCTCAAACCCATTGATTGTTGAGAATTTGGAAAAATATTAAATTGGGAAATTTGTACCACATTGGAAAGATGGAAGAAACTGGTGTGCTACCACTACCAGCACTACAAAAAAAGCAAATGGGCCTTGGATTTAAGGCATCCTAATTAGAATCACTTTAAGCAAATGTACTAACTCTTTTGTATACGAAAGTTGAGCAAAAATTGTGATTAGTATAAGCTTTGAGGAGAGTTTTTGTAATTAGGGTCGGGGAGAGAATTCTTGGTGATTGTAACAATGTTTCACATAGTAGAAGTCCTTTCTTCCCATGGTTTTCTCCAGTTTAGGAGTTTTTCGATATAAATTCTTGTGTTGTTCTTTTTGTTGTTTCCTTTAATTTCTTAGTAAATTTTCTTGCTTATCCTTAGAGTAATAGGGGTGTTTTTACCAACAGTACGGTGGTGAGTGACAGCCAAATTGAAGAAAGAACTTCATGAAAAGGGTTCTCTTAAATGGACAATGACAAAGGTCAAAAGCTAGGTAGTAGTCTAGGACCCAACTGTATATAACATACACCAAGTCCAGGTTCAGATAAATGTAAGAATATCCACCAACTTTAATCTCATATAAAATATCAAAAGCGAAAATCATCAAGAGATGAATCCTAATCAAATCCACATCCAATGGGAGAAAAGTGAAAAGAATTAGAAACCCCCAATTACCCAAATCCTAAAGCATAAACAATAATTTCACAACCAATTTCCGATCGCATCGAACACATATGTATATATATGAATCAAAATGCAAGCAATCAGAAACCTAAACGCACCAGAATTTGAACTCGGGAAGGCGACGAACAAAGGGGCGAAACTCATCAGATTCACGAACGGGGAGCGCAGGGCCGTCATGAAGATCGAGGATCTCAGGATCCACCTGAGGGGAGAGAAATCCGATAAGGAGGTTGAGGATGTAGATTCCGAGGCCGTAAGAGACGATGTAGAATCCTTCGATGAGATAAACGCGAAGGATGTAGATGAAGGCGACGAGGAAGGAGGCGATCCAACGGTGGAGGATGAAGGGGGTAGAGCGATCGAGGAGGTGCTGGTAGCGGCGGGAAACGCCGTGGCTCCACCGTGAAAAGAGAGTGGTAGAAGAAGCGTGTTCTTCTCCGGCGCCGATGCCAACGCCAGCCGCCGCCGCTGCACTTTCCATTTGGACCCACAATCTCAGCAACCGTCGTTCCGTCGCACAATTTATATTTTGATTTTGATTTTCACGTTCCTATCTTTATCTGTGTTCATCTCTCCTTTGCCATTCGCCAATGTAGGGTTGACGAACTGCCCGTCGTTTTCTGCCCGGTTCAACCTCCATTTTTCGGTTCTCTCCGGTTCAGTTAAACCGATCATTTTTCTTTTACTATAATTAAAATGAAAACTTGTAACCATTAGCCCATAAACTTTTAATTTGAGTATTTGTAACCATTAATTTTCTAAACTTCTAATTTAAGTGATTACCATCTTCTAAAATTTGTTAAGGATTGTAATTACTACTCAAAGTTTTCTTTTTTTTTCGATACGATAATATTAGAAGAGGGGAATTGAACCTGTAACCTCATGATTACTAGGTTGTACAAGATGTCTGTAACTCAAAATTTGTTAAGGGTTACGATTAACTACTTTTAGTTAAATTTGAGAAATTTTCATATAGATAAAAAAGGATAGTTTTTTTTAGTTTATTTTACTTGAAATTAATTACCAGTCCACCCTTGTGTGCTTAGTCTTTACTTGAAAAGGGGAGTCTAAGAGATGTTTTACTGTTTTCACCATGTAATTGTTTAGTCTTAAACGATTTGAAGAATGATGTTAGGAATAACTAGCTCACTAAGTGTATGCGAAAGACTCGTGCGAAGTAGGCAAATCTACGGACAATGTACCGATAGATCGCAGTCAAGTGTTCCGGAAGGGAGCTTAAAGTAGAAGTCTAGCATATGCACTTTTCTCATGACAACTTAACTCGGTTGCTATCAATTTATTGTATGTATTTCTTTCCATTAGATAATGCATATAGTCTTAGGATATCTAATTAATCAGACTTAGGTAATTTATAAATGCAGGTGATGAAGTTTAGAATGTTGCATATTTGTTTAGCATGCGTCGGATCGCTAACCATGCATGCTTGCCTCCAGTGTACTCAGAAGAGGAACCTGACAGATGACCCAGCAGGTTACGTTTAGCATGGGGCAATGTTTATTGCTCCATTAAAGAGAATCAATGCGATTCCGCTAACGCGTGTGAGGCATTGAGCTCATTTATGTGGATTTGCGGCGGAAGCCGAAATTCGCATCAACGAATGTGGAAGTATTTGTTTGTAGGGAAGCGCGAACTTAAATTCACTACGCAACGCATGTATATCTTTACTTTAGTATTAGTTAACTGCATTTGCATTCACATCTCTTTAACATATTTAGATTTATCTTTATCTTACCAAACTAAACAACTCATTTCTCAAATTCATTCTATTTTTCTTTTCTTTTAACCTTTGGTTTATACCAGATTTGACCCAATTCCTGTGAGATCGATAAAATATAAATACTTATTATTTACTGCAATTTTCGACCGCGTATACTTGCGCGTAACCGATTCCGAGTGCTTCTTAGAAGTAAGTTCACTTGAAATTAATTACCAGTCAATATGTTAGCACTGGAATTTGTCGGTCATTGTTCAAATGGAAGAAGGGTTATTACCAAGAGGAGCCGCAAAATAATCACCATTATTGAAATACTTCCCTCTAAGTAGTCTACTAAGCTTGATTAAAAATATTTAGATTTCGAAAGCCAAGCCCTCCAGCCTCCTTACTCATACTAATATTTTCCTAACTCGCCTAATGAGTTTTTTTCCTACTCATCTTCTCTCCCCACCATATTCTGGCACACAACTTCTGCATATCTTCATTAAACGACTTACTTAAACGGAAACAGCCCCCCCCCCATGAGACAACATTTTACCTTTCCACGCTTGTAAACACTTTTCTAATCTACCTTTAATAGAATGAAAAATCGCATATTTATTACTTCTAGTTTGAGATGGCATCCCTAGATGAACGCCCAACTGACAGCTCAACAACTGTTGATCACTGACCCTAACATTGCCCTTAAATAAAATGGCAGATTTATCAAAATTAATTGTTTGGCCAGAAGCTTTTTCATAACAATCGAGAATCTCTTAATTTTTAAATAATCATCTTTTGTAGCGCTGAAAAACAACAAACTATCATCAGCGAAAAATAAATGAGAAAGAGTCAGACAATGATTATTAACCTTAAAACCTCTAAAAGTATTAAGATCCTCATCTTTTTTAAGGAGCACCGAGAGACCCTCCTCACAAATAAGAAAAATGTAAGGAGAAAGTGGATCTTTTTGCCTCAAGCCTCTTTGTAGAGTAATTTCCCCATTAGGTACCTCATTAATCAAAATTCCATATCTAACCGAAGAGATGAAATGGTAGAATAAATGAATCCAATTTTTATTGTACTCATCATCCCAAGAACAAAATTCCATTCGACTCTATCGTACGCTTTGCTCATATAAAGTTTAAGAGTCGGCCATCTAACTTTGCCATACTTTCTCTTGTTGATAAAATGTAAACATTCAAAACCCAAAAACAACGTTATCAGTAATCAACCTTCCAAGAACAAAAACAGCTTGATTAGGCGCAATTATCTTATCAAAGACAACCTTCATCCTATTAGTCATTGATTTAAAAATTATATCGTAAACAGTGTTGCAAAGACTAATGGGACGAAAATCCTCCATTCTCTTAGGGATCGAAATTTTATGAATTAAAGAAATAAGGGTGTTATTCAAATTATCCAACGAATTACCATTGTTAAGCACACCCAAACAAACATTGGTAACCTTATTTCCAACAATATTCCAATAGTTTTGAAAAAATAGATCGTTCGTGTCATCAGGACCAGGAGCCTTGGAAGAGTTTAAATTCATAAGAGCATCCTCAATATCGCTTCAATTAAAAGGCTTGTCAAGTAAGATAGAATCATCGACAAATAATTTTCTTTCCACCCCATCAAAACGCAAGCAACATCATCATTAGGTTGAGAAGATAAGATTTTTGAAAAAATAGTTTATCGCAATATTCGCAATCTCTCTCTCATTGTCCCGCCAAATCTCATTATGGAAGCTTTCATACGAAACCACTTAGTATTTCTATCACTCCACACCTTTGCTTCCAAAAAAATTCCTCCTCCAAAACAGTCTCAATGTCTTTCTCAAGACTCAACATAAGATCAGTTCTTATCGCATTCCCATTGGCAACAAGATAAGCCAAAGTTTTTTCCTTATCTTCAACGGTCTTTCTAATTATTATCTCTATTTCACACATTCACCAATTCCTTTTAAGCACTTCTTTACAATCATTAAACTTAACCCACTCATCTTCAAATCTAACAATCTTTTTAGCAAAGTTAGGGACGAGCACGCTCTCCCCAACCCATCTAAAATTTAAATCTAATATAATTTTTATTAACAAGAATCTGATGTAATTTCAATTTATGTATTTGTTGAAAAAAAAAAAAAAAAAAAAAACATAACATAACAAAATATGTTTGCCGCTTGTTTTTTTTGTTTTTTTTTTTTTTAACTTTAAAAAGTGGCGATCTTTACCATTTCAAATTTAATATTATCATCTATTTTGACTTTTATGTTATTATTTCTTTCTCTTTTTTTAAGAAAATTATTATTATTTTTTTGCTATATTTACAAATTCACACCGAAGTGGTTGCTTTTTTTTTTACTGAATACATATCTAAAGAATGGAACAAATAACAATTTTCCCTATCGAAATTGATGGTTTGAACTGATTTACAACTAAATCTGATTTACAATTAAATGATGAAATTATTGTACAACTAATCCATTTGATTTCACTCGAATTTGTTAGACCTAAGAAAGAAAGAAAAAAAAGGAAGAATATTCTATTCTTTCCGTCATCTTACAATCAGTCTTGAAATCAAATTATCAATTCACGGAAGACGACATGTCGGAACTTTTTGTGATATTGAGATGAAAAAACTGAAGTTGGAATTACGTTAGTTCTTTCGCCTGTAAATTGCATCTCATTCATCCTCGCCGGCAACAATTTTCGAACTCCGATGAGGATCAGATCTTAACCGAACCGAAATTTGTAATTGGTGTCTGTAAGTTTGCCTGCATTTTCGTTTTAGACTCATTATTTGCGTATGTGATGCTTATGATTTGTTACTCATGGGATTGGATTCGTGTTGGCATAATGCTTGCATTGAAACCAGGTTGCTGAATCTTACTCGAGATCGGCACCTTTTACTGGAGCATGTGCGATTAATTTAACCGGCAGGTATGGATGTATGAATGCAATGTAGTATGTTAATTATTCAACCTCATTTGAGAGAATGAAATGTAGTATGTTAATCATTAACATGTCATACGAGATGTCTGTAGAGTTATGCTCTTGTTGGCATCGTACAATTTTTCTTTTATAGCCTCTTTAGTTTACCCCAAAGGTGGATTGGGAATGGTGGATTTTGTGTAGCTTGATCCAAAACAAATGTTTTCGTGTTCAACAGTGGTCGATTCCGAATGCACCCACGGTGTTGAGAATAGAGCTATATAATTCAATTGTTATATGAGACTTCTTGATCAGTTATCCTATGGGTTACATTTGTTATTTAGCATTTTAGCATGAGCAAGGATAGCTAGTGTGTTCATATGAGTCATTTATTGCAGCTTGGATGTAAAGATCAACTACAGACAGCTGCAACTTCATTGTGGAGATCTCTACTGGTCATCACGATTTCTGTTTGAAAATTTGAGATCCATATAGTTCTCGGTTTCAACCCGGATAATAAAGCAGCGTTTAACCCTGCTTCATTCGCAATGGATAATGAAGCTTCTAATAGTTCAACACAATCTGCAGTCAACAATCCAGCTCCAACAGTCCACAGACAAAATACTAAAGGAGAGCATTCGACATCTATTTTATTTCCGTCTGGGATATCATCTTGGGCTAGGAGTTTCAGAAATCCACAACCACCCGAAGCAGCAGAAAATGTTGGGATGTCACCAATGGCTCGTTTCAGTTCTGGAATTGGATTGCGGATACCTTCAATGTCTCCCGTACGAGATGATGGTGTTGCAAATACCAAATCAGCAACGCAATCTGGTGTTTTCGAATCATTCACAAAAGGTTTAGTTGACACATCTCAGAATGCAGTAAAGGCTATGCAGGTAAAGGCACGCCATATTGTCTCACAGAACAAACGAAGATATCAGGTAGTTCCTGTGTGCTATATTTTCTTCCATTTTATAGTTCTTATTGTATTTGTTGTATGCTTCTTTTCATACTCATTTCAAGTTATACAACAATATTGCATTATTTCTAAACCAATGAAAATGCACCATTTATATGATCAATATATATATATATATATGTGAAAGAATATATTTAGATTATTTATTTTTTAATTGGATCGTTTACAAAAGAGTCAAACAATCACTCCAACTTTCTTCTTTTTTTCTTTACATCATGTTGATAAAATATATTGCCTAAACAGGAAGGAGGATTTGATTTGGATATGACATATATCACTGAAAATATAATTGCTATGGGGTTTCCTGCTGGTCACATGAGCTCTGGTCTTTTTGGATACCTTGAGGTTAGAGAAAAATATTCAGATAAATTTAGAACTCTTGAATTTATATTTTGAGTGGATGAGATCGTTACTTTGCATCTTGAACACGTATAATTGGAAATGTTGTTGTAGGGATTTTACAGAAATCATATGGAAGAAGTGATCAAATTTTTTGAAACTCATCATAAGGTAAATTTTAGTTTCACTTATTTTCTGGAATTTTATGAGCCTGCACAGCAGCAGAGGAAGAGGAAGATATGAGCTTGCTCTCTTCTTATTCTCTTAACCCATTAATTATTAGAGATGTCCAATAATTAAATCATTATTTATTTGCAGGGAAGATACAAAGTTTACAATCTTTGCTCAGAGCGTTTGTATGATGCCGCATTATTTGAGGGAAAGGTAAGCTTTCACACTTCAGGTCTTCAATTGACCATTCTCACTAATTTCAATTACAATCAATGGTACAACAAAAACTGTATGACCTACCTTTTCCTTTGGTTGATCTGAAGAACTTGTATTTGACATTGTTTGTCTAAGTCTAATAACAATCAGTTGTTCCAACATACTTCAGTTTGGGGAATGAATAAGATCCACTGACCCAAAATAACTTCTTATCTGTCAAATATGTTGGAACAAATATTAACTGCAAATCTTATTTTCTGAGTGGCTTTGAAGAATGAACAGTTAGAAAATGATGGATGCTTATTTCTCAAGGCAAGAAAGAACTACTAAACTGATTCAGTTAATTATTTCTTCAACTTGCAAATTTTGGATCTTACAGGTTGCACATTTCCCGTTTGATGATCATAATTGTCCTCCTATCCATGTCATAAAATCATTTTGTCAAAGTGCATATGCATGGTTAAAAGAGGATATTGAGAATGTGGTTGTTGTTCATTGTAAAGCTGGTATGGCAAGAACAGGGCTAATGATTTGCAGCCTCCTTTTATTCCTAAAGGTCAGATTTTATACTATACTTATAAGGTTGGTAGATTTATTTTCATTTTTACTTCACCTTTGGGCTTGTTTACTATCTTCATTTTCCATCTGGATGCAGTTCTTCCTAACATCAGCTGAGGCTATTGACTATTTTAATCAGAAAAGATGTGTGGATGGAAAGGCTTTGGTTATCCCTAGCCAGATTGTTAGACATTCAAATCCTTTTACTTTATTCTTCTTCTTTTCGATTTTTTTTTCCTGATGCCTCTTTACTTGATTCAGAGGTATGTCAGGTACTTTGAGCGCATTTTAACAAATTTCAACGGAAATACTCCATCCGGACGGAGGTGTGTACCGTGTGTTGTTGGTACTTGTCACAGAGAAAATAAATATAATCCACCTAGAGTCACTCATGTTAGAATTTTACAGGTGCAGGCTGAGAGGTTTTCGGCTTCACAATTGCCCATATTGGGTTAGGCCTTCCATTACAGTATCAAATCACAGTGGTATTTTATGAAATTGCTGCTGTTTTTTCTTATACTAACAAACTTCATTTTATAAGGTTATGCTACATGATTTTCATTTTTTAAAAATTCAATAATATTTGGGGTGGATGATTTGAACCATAACCTTTTGGTTACTAGGTCCTAAACTATGTCAGTTGAGGCATACTCTTGTCTTATGCTACATGAGTTTTACTCTTTCAGTTGACTTCTCCTTAGCAAGGTTACTTTTGTCTGTCTTTTGCAATTATTCTGTTCTAGATATAGTCTATTATGATATAAAAAATTTCGTTTTGCTTTATGGCAAAGCATTAAGTTCAAAGAGAAGGGATTTGGAGAACACATCTAGTGAGTCAGTGAGTGTATGTCATTCCATGAATCTGTAGTTTTTATTTTTAACATTTTTGTGTCTGGATACGGCCTCTTCTTTTCATAGAGTTTGATGGGGGTAATCTGTATATCTATTTGATACATGTTTGTAATCCTTTGTTTTCTTTCACTGATTACTTTGATCATGCCAAGCTACCAAGCTATGTTGTCTCGACTCTCAACGATATCTTAGATTTTGTTGGCTATGGATTTCAAGTAGACCTTATGGTATACATTTATAATTCTGACTAAAGTTCTTCAACAATCTACACAGAGATTTTGTTCTCGACAAGAAACCATCCAAAGACAAGGGATTTAATGGTAAAGTTATTGAAGTTAAACCCTTTGGTTTGATTCCTTTATAACATATTAAGATTGCTTTTCATCTCTAATCTGGGCTCTCCAACTTACACTGCAGCCAGAAGATTTCTGGCTTAGGGCACCAAAGAAAGGATTTGTTGTCTTTGCACTGCCAGGTGAGCCGTGTTTGGCAGAATTATCTGGGGACTTCAAGATTCATTTCCATGACCGGCATGGAGATTTTTATTGGTTAGTTAATTTCCTTGTCACTTCCATTCATCTTTTTAGTTGTACAACACTACAACCTTTTGAATATAGTCTTTCTGCCCAATTAGTATCTTGAATTTCTTTCATGCCATCGTCCTGTTCCACTAGTATGTTGTAGGGAGTCCTTAAGGGATGCCACAGTGGTTGAAAACTTGGCTTTGAAGGTGTATTTCCCCTCAAGGTCTCAGGTTCGAAACTAATCTGTAACATTAATTTGTAGACACCTCACGTGTCTTCATTCCTTCAATGTCACACGATGTCTGGCCTAGGGACGGACGTGGTTATCTTGGGTATAGTAGAGCGAAGTTCCAATTTCCCGATTTCAAAAAAATAAGCTAGTATGTTATAGGGAGTTAAACGTGCCGTGTTGTGAAGGTCTTTTAACCTTGTTTTCCCCTTTACTTTTTCCAGTTGGTTAAATACAACAATGACAGAAAACAAAGTATTATTAAGTGAGGCTGATCTTGATGGTTTTGATAAGGTAAAATCAACACAAAGATTTTAGTATCTCTTAGCGTAAGTAATCCATTTCTGAACTATACAGCCCACCATTTGCAGAGAAAACTTCCAACTCCTGAATTCCAGGTAGAAGTTGTGATGATAGACTATGATGGTACATTACCAGCACGATTCAAAACCAATTCTGATGGCCGCTCTACTCGTGATCGAACATCAGGTCACCAAGCGCCACAAGCCAGCAAAAACAGAATTCCCGAGGATGAAGAAAATGATGACAATGTATTCTCTGATAGTGATGAAGAAAATGGTGACACAAAAACCAGCCTAGCTCAATCAACTTCCGGAAATGGAACTGCAAATGCAGACCATTCATCAACAGCCATTGCTTCCGAAAAAACTGGGGGTTTAGCCGAGGAAACTCATCATTTATCGCTAGGGAATGAGAAAAACTTGGAAATTGAGGCTTCATCAAAAGAAGGTAAGTTTGATGGGTTTGAGACCCCAAATTTGGAGTCAGCAATGGCAAGTGATTTCAAGGCAATAGCAGCTGATGCGTCAGTTTTCAGTTTTGGGGATGAAGAAGATTTTGATAGTGAATAATAATGAAACATGAGTTGAGTGTTGCTTGGAACTCTATTTGTATCAGAGAGTTCATATTTGAATTATCTTAAATAACAATATGCCAAGAGTTTTGAGTATTGAGGTGGTTTATTTTTTCTTTCTTTTCATAGAAACTTCGGTTAAGATAAATGTAAACTTGAAATTTAAGAAATATTACTCGGTAAAACAATTTTAAATGAGAAAGAAACTTAGTTATATATCAAGTTGAATTATGATTCCTTTTAGTACAAATTTAGAGTGAGACCACAAACTCTACTTAGAGGTTAAAACCAAACATCAATTTTCACGATATACATGCAATTGGTGTTGAATTCGAATATCATCCGACACTAAAACCAACATATTTGGAACATTCATATTCCCTGGTGTAATTCAACATAAATCAGATTGCATAAATAAAATTAAGTACGAATTATAGGTTAAAAACAACGAATTACATCCGAGACATCAAGAAAGTTTTGAACTCAAAAAGAAAAGTTTAAAAAAAACAAAACAAAATTAACCCTCTGTGGCCAGTAAAAGGCACTCGGGGGAAACCTAGAGTACATGAAACCATCCTTCAATGATGCAGAGAAGTCGAAGCTCTTTTCTTTTCGGCCCGACGAAATTGGTGTAATAATGTAACAATTTACAACACCAAACCGAGTGTTTGGATAAGTCAATCGTCACAATGGAATCAAAGGATGCAACTTGCCTGTGCTGATGATCCCATAAATTTCACAAATAAATTCAGACCAAACCAAAATTTACTTCTTTTTTCCTTTTCTCTTTTTATTATCCTTCTTGACAATGGTGATAGTTTTACGCAGGATACTAAGTTCATACACCTTCCTTCTCACTTCTTCCTTTAGGCTCTCGACCTCTTTCGAGTGATCACAACACTCACTACAGTCCTTTTGTTTCAGTTCTTGCTTCAATCTTTCAACCTCCTCCAAATGCTCGCAACATTTACTACTCGAGTTTGAACCCGTCTCCATTTCAATATCCTGGTCAATCTTATGTTTTTTGGACATCACTAGGTTTTCCATCACCTCCAAATCTCGCTTTTTAGTCGAGAACTTTTCGGCGAAATCCTTTTGTCCCATTTTACGAACGTAGATACTGACAATGGACCCTGCATGTTGAAACCTTACGAGCTTCTGCGGCCTTCCTGATGAGTCCTGTCACAATTGGAGAATTTAATCAGTAAAACCAAGGGGGCAATTTAAATGCTAAACAAAACTCCCCCAGGACATATCTATTTGTTTTTATGACCCAGGACTTCGCTCCTCTAAATTTAGAGGCAACACTGGCCAGTACTCTAAATTAGAGGCAAACATTGGCCAATCCCTAAACTGTGGCCCGGGATACATTGTAGGACCGAAAGCAAACATCAATAAGATTTATTGATAAATTAATCTCCACACCCATGTGCTCAACCACTATGCTGCATCCTAGGGGGCGGACACATCAATTAATTACCGGGGTATTGGAATCTAATTTGGTGAAGGTATGGAATACTACATGTGTAGTTTGTGTCAATATTATAAGGGAATACGCATAACGAATGAAGAATATATATCATTACTCGTGATAATAGGGAGTGTTTAATTAATCAATATTACCTCATCTAGGCTACCTTCAATCTCTTCAAATGCTTTCTGTGCCTCACTGGGATTCTTAAAAACGGCATGTGCAGAGTATATATCCTCCCTTTGACCTTTCCTAGGTGGCTGTAGAAGATCAAACGTCAAAACATAAGATTTATTGGTAAAAGATAGCAAGTGGAGTCTCATAGGCACTACATAATGAGGCTAGAATGTAAGAAAGAGAATTGTGCAGCCAAACAACCTATGGATTCGGCATTTGGGTAATATATAATTGAAGCTTATCTAAAACAATTCAAGTAGTTAAAAATGGTGAAAACTCCAAATTCAGGATTCATCCCAAATAAGAGATTGCATAGTTCGAAAGGGATTTTTTTGTAAAAAAAATTCTAAGGGTTAATAAATGTTATTTTTTAGTTAATTAAGAACAAAAAAAAACTTAAACCAAAAACTTGTGCATTTAGGGTTAGTAAAACTATATATAGACACACACACATATATATAATACATGTAGGTGCAGGCCTTATTACATGAGCTTCGCCTTTCATGATGAGGTGCATGGCGGAGCGCTCAAGGCACAACAGGCCTTTTAAAACACTGAATATGTCAAAACCATGACTTATACATGTAAATTAACAAAAAAAATAATTGGAAAGCATACTATAGATTGCCTACAAATTGAATAGAACATAAGCCAACCTTGAGTTCAAAATTTAAGATTCCAGGAATAACTCTGCTTAAGTCACTACTTGTTACATGAACTGGTATTCTATGAAGATATAACTTTTCCATCCCAATTTGCGGTGTCTGCAGCTTTAAAAGGAAAGACATTAATCGATGAGCACATACAACATAAGCTTTAATGTTATGAGTTGGAAAATCCTTATTCTTACATCCTCATCAGCTACAGTAATCAAATCATCAGCTTTGCTCTCTAGCTTAGCGAGTACAAGTTTCATGGCAGCCCGAGCATCATCTAGACAATTATGTGGAGCACCCTCCTTCCGAAGGTCAAAGTCCAAGACAGACTGTAGAAAAAGGGGGAAAAATAACATAATTACATCTAAAGAGAAAAATGCTTTAATTAGGAACATTATAGCCCTTGCAGAAACAAAAACACTTGGTACATGAGAGAAATAGCATGAACAATGAAAAACGGGCGTCTAACACATGCCTTACACAGCTTATTCAAAGAAGGCCTTCTATAGATAGATCCATTGGAATACTTGAATATAAATGAGGTGTCAATCACCCTCGCATGATCTAACTGAAGTGCTGTAGCAACAAAAGAACAAGGACAAAAAATAAACAAATGGCAGGAAGAAACAATATGCACAATTTTAAGAGGCCATTTGTTTGCAAGGAATTTGGATACTTAACATGGGAATCCATATGCTTGAACATTCAAATGGCCCAGCAGTTCATGACGGATTTTTGTTTTGTTTTTTGCAATACCCATGTACTCTAAGTTCGATGTAGTTATGTTGTTTTGATTACTTAATATTTGATCCGTTTTAGATTATTCATTATTGTACTAGTCAATTAAAGAATTTTATATGCAATTTAATGTTTTGATTACTTAATATTTGATCCGTTTTAGGATAAGAGGTTGACTAAAAACAGATAGATTTTAATGAAATTGAAAACTTTTGAAACATTAAACATGAAACTGAAAAATAAAAGTCTGGCCCTTGAGGAATTGAAAGAAAACAAACCCCGATTATCATTTTAGATTACCTTGCAAGTCATTGTTCAAACTGTGGCCTACCAAAATAGTTCCATCTGAAAGAAATTTCCTAATGGATTTCTGAAATTTGCACAAAGAATATCAGATCGTACACGTTTCAAGGAAATATAAGACGCTGTCATAAGAAACGAACTACAATACAAATACCTGTACATCAACCAAAGAACACGTAACATCATCCAAATCCCCAGGAGAAATTCCAGTTATACCAGTTCTGTAGTCCTTAATTACCTTACTGGGTTTTACAAGTTCATCAACTTTCACCTGCAGAGAGAAACTCTAGTTCAGAATAACAATCGAGCAAACGGAGGATCATAAAAGGTCTGATAAAATCTATGAGGTCATATATGTACTGGAAATCAATTTTTCTTTTATTTTCTTTTCTTTTTCGAGAAACCAAGCTTTCATTAAGAGAAATGAAGGAAATATACTAGAAAAAAATGGAGCCATAGAAAGGTCAAGAGCATACTTGTAAGTCACGATCCACCATGCAAACCCTCACCAAGTTCTCGGTTCCATCTTCACAAAGAACCATCTCACAATCAATTGCATAAATTGAAATTGAGTTCAGTGCTTTAGACTTTTGACTGAATTTTGTAACAATCCATCCCTTCAAAATCAGCCCACGAGTCAGCACAAATTCACCAGATAGATAGGCAATCCCATTAAAACGGAAACACATAAAGCAAAGCAAACAACAACAGAAGTTGACATCGTACCTTATCATGTGATGGGAATGAATATTCCAATGGGTACTGCGGGTGCTCCAGTGTAAGCCGAACCAACCTCTGCATTGCCACAATCATGGGTTAAATTAACAAGAGAATAAACAAAACACAGAAAAAGTCAAAACCAATAAACTAGGAAAAGTTGATTTCCATATCAATAAACAATGCACTTGCACAAGTACTTGAACAATTAGACCAGATGCAATCAATGAGCATAACAATAATTCAATAAAAGGAATAAGTATTATGAAAAACGTTGAGATACAAGCGAGAAAATATGTTGATTACATTCAGAAATGAACCCCACCTGCTCAGGTGATTCATTGTCTAAAGTTTTGTG
>JBBMEF010000025.1:3982212-4000291 GCA_037832685.1 Sicyos baderoa
CGAAGTAAGACATAATTCCCTGTGGAGATGACTTTACTTACTTATTAAAACTTGCTACAAACGATAAGGTATACTTGTCTTTGCAATTCGCTGCAATTCATTTATAATATTCGCAGTTTGCGAACACACCTTAGCGCGAACAATGCACAACCTTAGAGATTCACACACTTTAGCTAAATCAGAGAATAGTTTCGCTTAAGCGAAACTAATATTGACACGTCATCATTTTCACTTCAATCTCGTCCATTTAATTATTATTTAGAATATAGAGATGTGAAATCTCGCAACACCTAGGTTTCAGGGTACATTCTATCTCATTCAAATCGAATCACCACCAAAGAAACAAGAGTAGTGAAGTCCACCATCAAATCGAATCAATAAATCTTGAACTCAAATGACTTTATGGACATTGATTTATTTGAACACATTCTAATTTAGTCTTAGAATTAAACTTTGGACCTAAATTATAATTTGGCGGAACATGATCATTTTTTATGGAACAGCCATTAAAATGACATGTGGCATATCTCTAGTTTTCCATAATTTAATTTAGGAAATAATATTGATTTATAATGGGTTCATAAATAAAATATTGATTTTTTTTTGTTGTTGTTTGTCGAAATTTCTATTCCAACCTACTCAAATGAGATGGTTAAATAATTAAAAATAAATTATTTTTTATAAGCATTTATTAAATCTTGTATTAAAATGTTAAAATAGTGAAGAATAGAATATATAATGTAATTACGATAATATAAATAAACGTGAACTTGATAAGTTTAGAAAATATACAAAAATATAGTTGGGAATTCTTGTGGGGCGGTCGTTTCGGTATTTTGTTTCAACCAAATGACGGTTAGCAAGATGCATATAAAAGGCCACTATTAGATAAAGTTATTGTATTTTTTGAAACTAAGTACGGAAAGAGTTGGTGGCATGACATATTAGTTGTATTGTTGAGTAATAATTCAGTTCAATTAAACGAGTTTGTGGTCAACTACATAAATGACTATAACTAAGAAATGGAAATGTATTAAAAAATAGCTAAACTTAACAAACAAGAAATAACAATACTAAGAAAAGAGATCTAAAAGCTATTTTCAACCATGCCAAGGTTGAATTTTGAAAAGACTTGTGAAGTAATCCGGTCATCATAAGTTCGATTCACTGAGTTACACGACTTCACCAAGGTAGCTGGAAAAAAGATCGATCTCATAGAGATACTAGATCTTTCCCACGAGAACAACTTGTAAAGACCTTTGTAAAAATATCATTTATCTACTAGCTCCTCCTCTGAACGCACCAACAACTTCCAGATCGACGCCAACTTATTCAAGAAAACAGCCAAAAGCAGAAATAACTTTAAAATTAATAAGATGAAACTAGAAAAATAACATAGAGGCCTAGAAAGTGTAACCACTTTCTTGGAAAAAAGAAATGTCCAAGAGTTGCTCATCTCTCGAACATCCCACCATAAAACAATTATGATGATTGGCGTCCCTGGTGATAACTCTCAAGAATTGAGAGTAAGTAGGAAAATATGATATATTTGTAATGGAATTAATATGAACTTTCGCTCATTTATAACATTGTTTCGCTTAAGCCAAAGATTCTATGATTTTCTGAGTAGGATGCACTTTAGAAGTGTGGCTGAAGCAAAAGTGTCTGATTGTGTGCAAATCTATTGTGTTTAAAGGAATTGATTCTTCTTAATTTGTTTGCAGCCATCCTAACAAAGCAAAGCGAAGTTCCAAACTAAACGAAGGGAAGCATTGCCACAATGAAGGTGTCGTTATAACAAAACATCACGAAGCCAATCAAACGAAGCAGCACGTGGACAACTTTTGCAGAGGTTGATCGTGGAGCAGAAGTGTCAGTGGTCCCAAGCAAACAATGGTTCGTGCGAGAGGTGTCAGTGGTCCTCAAGAGACAAACTCTCACGCGCCATAGGCTGCAACCCAATCCAATTAAAGACACAACCCAACCCAACCCTTTATTTTCGGGTTAGGTTGGGTTATCGGGTTCATAATTTGTAACTACCCTAAAATTAAAAAAACTCACTATGATAAGCAATGTACTCAATAAACAATTTCTAATGCCTCTTTTCCGATTCCTAGAAACATAGGACGAACATTAGCATAAGTGTATTCTTATTGTCAATGGGAAATTCAAGTTTACCTAACTTCAAAACCTTATCGATAGGTTTAAAAAATATTAAAAAATAAAAGTCTAACAATAATGATTAAATTAAATAAATATGTAACATATAATATAAATAATTAAATAACATAATAATTATGTTATAGGTAAAATTATATATTTTTAAAACTAAATATGAAATTCGGGTTGGTCCGGTAGTCATGAAATTGCTAAATTATTCTCTCTTACTTCGGCCTCGTTTTCTACTTTTTTCACAACTACTATTTTTACCAATAGAATTCGTAGCGCTTTCAGTTTCATTTTCACCTTCAGAATCTGAAGGAAGCTTAGCTGATTGACAAGCATAATGAACTTTGGGGGTAGTATCTCCAAAAATTCTCACAAGTTTTTCGCAGTGCGGACAACCACTTTTCTTAAACCTTTTAGCTCTCCTATTCACCTACAAAAATCACAACAAGACATAAAATCAATCATGTTTCAATACATGACTAAACATTGAAAAGGAAAACTGTTGAAAAATTACTTGATCTTAAACATATACCACTTGATATCGATGCAGCGGAAGTAAACTAGATTCTAATTATGGCAATAACAAATGCAATTAATGGAGTAAAGAGAAAAGGCAATAACACAAAGATCTTACGTGGTTCAGACGAAACCTACATCCACGAGCGAAGACGGGAAGAAAATTCCACTAGAGTTCCAAAACGGGATTACAAATAGAGCACACTCAAGCACTCACCAAAATCTCAATACACCCAAAGTTTGAACTCACCAAAATTAATTTCTAAATGCAATTAGAAATTAATATAAAAGGAATTTAGAAAAATAAGAATTATAATAATTCTTATAATCAAACTTGCTGTGGCTTGCATTTGAAATAGTAAATATACATGTGTATATATATTGGTTATGAGCGGTGGAATCAACCAATTTTCCCGATGTGGGAATTCATTAAGCAGCACAACAAAAACACTTGTTGTATCTTGAAAATATCATTTCATTGCTTCTCTTCTAAGGTGATAGTGCCCAATAATGGATCTCAACCATTTTCTGACAAATCACTCAATATTTTCTTAAAGTCTTTGTAAATTTGTCGTAATTTGTTGAATTCATTTTTCATTTGATCATGAGTATACCCATATCCAGTTCTAGTGTTTAGTTGAGTTCTCATATGATTCTAACTAGTCTTTGTAAATGTTGTGGTGGGTCGATTGCCTCTTGCAACTTCTTCGTCCATTAAATCAACAAATATAGTCTCATTTTTCTCAGGCCATGGTCCTTCATTTTTCGATCCATCGGTTTCAACAACCTCATCAACATATTGATTTTCCAATGATTTATGTGACATCTAAAGATATTAATTAAAAAAACACATGAGATTCATTCTCAAACGCAGAACAATCAACTCTATTCTCATAAATGGAAATACAAAAATAAGCACAAACCATAAATAGTTAATTCTTAAAAAGAACAAGATTCATGGATTTTAATCAAACTACTTTCTAATTCCCTGCCCTGTTTTATGAATTAAAAAAGAGGGTTTGGCTTTGTTTGTTCTAGTGTCTCTACTTTTGAGTGTTCTTTAGTATTTTCAATGGATGGATTGATGATGGTGTGTGATGCTATGTTCCATGGATCTTGATAAAAAATTATCTCGATGCCAACCCCAACCTCCAACCTAAAGGCATAAAAACACAGTCACGCAACCGGAGAAATCACCTCGGTGCCAACCCTAACCTCCAACCTAAAGAAGAAGTAATGCCCTACAAATTTTTAAAATCTTCATCTTTTTCAAAAGATTCTTCTACTCTTTCTTCTCAAAATTCATTCCAAACTCATCTTATTTCTCTCTCACTTCATTTTTTCTCAATTTTCAGACCCAAAAAAAAAAAAAAAAACCAATGTTCTGTGTTCCATTCAAAAAAAAAAAATGACATGGTGATTCTCAATCCCTTTCTTACTCAAACTACATCCAATCAACGGGGCGTGTGTTGAAAGATCCCACTATTGTGGCACACTAGAAAAGTGATAGTTGAAAATTGAAAATTGCAATTTTAAATTAAAATCACTTTCCGGCAAAACACACAGAATGACGTTTCCACTTTCCGGCAAAATTCTGGCGGGTTTATTCCCGTCGTCGCCGGCCAAACCTCGACTGCGAACCACGGTTTGTTTGGCCAAATCTCGGCCAAACACGAACACAAAAAGAAAAATTGACAATAGAGTTCGAAGCAGTTCGTACCTTATCCAGAAATTCAAGGAAATGGAGAAGTGTTGCCTTAGAAAACGAAAAGATGAAGGCCTGGAAGTTGGAAGAGGTCGATGTTTTGCCCTAGAAGACGACTGCAGCAGCGCTAAAATGTCGATGAGAGGGGAGTCTTTTACGTGATTTTAAAAAAAAAAAAGAATAAAATGGGCCAGGCAGAAACGGAACGTGACAAACTCCCTTTTCAAGCCCAAACTGAGAAACGTTCTTTTAATATTTTGAGAACAAAAAACGGAAATAATTACTAAACAAACCCGTTTCTCAAAAAAAAAGAAACATGAACAAGAAACAGGAAACGGGAACGTTAC
Source organism: Sicyos baderoa (assembly GCA_037832685.1). Lineage (NCBI taxonomy): Eukaryota > Viridiplantae > Streptophyta > Magnoliopsida > Cucurbitales > Cucurbitaceae > Sicyos > Sicyos baderoa. The sequence continues at coordinate 3,986,950 of JBBMEF010000025.1, forward strand.
CAAACGGGTTCTAAATGTTTTCTTTTTTCTTTTTTCTGAAACTGTGAAATCAATGTTTTACTCCACCATAATTTAGGAGAATTCGTGCCCATTCTAAGACTCGTTATAATTAAGCTTAATTATAGGCTCGAACAAGTTGTTCATTAGAGACAATCGAATGCTCCCAATAAGAGCAATAGCTCAATGATATTAGTATACATTCATCAACTAAAAGGTCATACACATCGATCTATTACATAACATATCATGAATTATTACGTATAAACAATACCTGAATTCAATCAAAAAGATTATAAATGATACGCCGAGGTTTGCACATGGCTTCCAGTGGCACAACCTTAGGCATGGTGGTTCCACTTCCCTCAGCCATATCCACCTCCGCTTTGCCAACCCTCTCCCAATCATAGCCCTGAATCAATGCCGCTAGAGCTAAGCCCACCACCCGCTGCGCCATGCCCGAGCCGGGGCAAGCTCGACGTCCAACACCAAATGGAACCATCCTACACACCTCAGCTTTGTCAGCCGTTAAATGTCGTTCCGGGTTGAATTGGGTGGGGTCTTCCCATTGATTGGGATCTCTATGGATGGCCCATGCATTGACCAACAAGATTGTGTTGCGGGGTATATCGTAGCCACTGACCGTGCAGTCGTCGGAGGTACAATGCGGCAACAACATTGGGGCTGCCGGGTTCAATCGGAGAGTCTCGGAGATGATTCCTTGAAGATAGGGTAATTTGGATATGTCGGATTCTTCTACTAGTCGGTCTCGGCCTATTTCGGTGTCGATCTCTTCTCTTGCTTTCTTGAGTATGTTGGGATTGTTGAGCAAGTGAGATAGAGCCCACTCTATTGTCACCGCTGATGTGTCTGTTCCTGCTAACAGTAATACCTGCAAATTCAAGTGACTATTGAGTTTGATACCATACATATAATGAAAAAAAGAAGAGTAATTTGTTTTAACTCATAAAGTTAGATGGGTCCTTTAATTTAGATTTAAAAAAATTATTTTAAAAAATGCATCACTTATATATTATCATCATTTATATATTCATAATCTTCCATTCACCTAATTATAACGTGGTATATTTTATTTGCATCTTAGCAGAGTTAAGTTAATCTAACTCTATCCATTTACACACCTATATATACATGGCAAATGTTATCCTCGATGTGGGAGGACTTTATGCCAGGCAACACTATTGAATCAAATATAATTTTTATTACTAAATTATATAATGGAAAAACTTGGGTGCAAAAAAGTCTTTATTTCTATCTACTAACTTTTTATGTGTCAAAAGTATGATTGGGCAATTCTCAAAAAAAAAAAAAAAAAAAATGATTGGCCACATCTATAACTTTTTAAAAATTTGCACTGTATAGCAAATTTTTTACTCTACATACATTTATAGTAACTTTTTAAAAATATTGTAAATATAGAACTTTTTTTTGATAGACTCTATGCCATTATAGAATTTTAAAAATTTGCACTGTATAGCAAACACTATTGATAGAGTCTATCAAACATTATTGATGGACACTATTGATGGAGTCTATAAATTTGATTTTGCTATATTTGTAAATATTTTCAAAATTTTGTTATTTATATAAAAAAAAATTGCCTTATTATAATATACATACAAATTCTCCTAACTTTTTATTAATTTTTTTAAAAAATTATCATTTTGAAAAAAGCAAACGTCCATTCAACGAGAAAAACAAAAACAAAAACAATCACTTCATTATTTTCAATTTTAGAAAGTCATCAGTTTCATTAGTGCAACTAATTACACTTTATTATTTACTGTTAGTTTTCACTTTATCATTTTTAACTTAATCGAAGTTCTTAATTTCACTTTATCATTTTTTTTATTGTTATTATTCACAAAAATATCCTATAATATATTTATTGATTGGCCAAAATTTATCCTCCATGTGGTACGGTACGCAGGGCCACACATATGAGTTATGGAATGATTATAGTGAGCAGAAAAATAACAGAAACATGAAAATGAAATGATAATGAGAAATTAGGGAAATTACGAAATTACCAGAACGATTCCTTTGATAATCTGATCTCCGTAGTACGCAGGCTCCGATTCCTGCAGAGACAGCAAGTGATCAATCATCGTGTTCCTTCCTTCTTCCTTACAGCTCCGGTGTTCATCAATCAATCCCTGCAAGAACGCGTCAATCCTCTTCGCAAGCCTCGAAACCTTCCTCTCGAAGCCGTTCGGGATCCAGTTCATCACCGGAATGAAATCTCCGAGATGCGCTACGCCTCCCGCCGCCACCGCCTGCTTGATCAGCGATCTGAACTCCCTCGCCTCCTCCTCGTCCGTCACCTCCTCCCCGAAGTACCGCTTTCCGGCCGCCATTCTCATCGAGATGTTGAACGTCATCTCCGAAATCGCCGATTGCACATTTACCTTCGCGAATCCGAAGATCGGTTTGCTAGCGTTTCTCGAGAGGTTTTTCAGTAGCCGCTCCACTTCGTCTTTCCTGATTCCGGCGAATTTGCTCAGCCGCGAGGCGGAGAAGATCTCGATCGCGCCGATCCGGCGGAGGTTGCGCCAGTGGTCGCCGTACGGCGACGCTACCATCGTCGTGTGGTTGTAGCCGACGTGTTTTCCGAGGAGGAGGCGGGGACGGTTTGCGAGAACGACGTCGTTCTTTGTGAAGCACTCGTCCATGGCGGCCGAGGAGGAGACGACGACGAGGAGGCGAGATCCGAACCAGAGAGAGATCACTGGTCCGTATTTTGCGGAGAGGTTTTGGAAGGTTCGGTGGACGGGGAGTTTCAGGAGGTGGAGGTGGCCGATGATCGGAAGGGACGGCGGACTCGGCGGTAAGTTTGGGCGACGGCGGCGGAGCTTGAAAGCGATGAGGATAGAAATGAGAGAGAGAAGAAGATAAAGGAGAGAGTAATCGGCCATACTTTTTTTTTTTTTTTTTTTTCTTTTGTTTTTTGTGAATTTGTTTTTTTAGAGTGGGAGTGTGGAAGACGACGGGGCTAAGATGGGCTATATATATATATCGAGGGAGAGCAATTTGGGTGCATGCTGGTTAACACCTCCACCGTGATACCATCCATGTGGCACATTTCATGCCACACATCTCATCTTTTTTTTTATACTTTATATTTATTATAAAAAAAATTAATAAAAAAAGGAAGATAAGTGGCTCTAAATGAAAGGTATCACGGTGCCGTTTGATAACCATTTGATTTCTTGTTTTTGGTTTTTTAAATTTAAGCCTATTTTCTCTTAAAATTCCTACAATGTGCTCCATCCTTCTTACTATTTATCCATCTTTCTTTTAAGAAAGTAGAAGAATACTAACTAACTTTTAAAAACAAAAACAAACTTTGGGAAGCTACTTTTTTTTGTTTTTAAAAGTTGGTTGATCTTCTCCTACTTTTTAAGGAAAGATGTATACATGGTAGAAAGGAGGAAGCAAATTGTAGGAAATTTGAAAGAGAAAAGGCTTAAATTTGAAAAACAAAAAACAAGAAAACAAATGGTTATTAAACGGGGCCTTACTGATTTGGATGTAGTTTTTGTAGTATTGAGTTTTAGGAGTAATATCTATAAGTTATGTTGAATAGTTAAAAATTGAAAATTGTGTTCAAAAATTAATTTTTGTGCAAAAGTAGATTCAATACCTTATTTGAATGTAAATTTAAAAATGTATAATTATTTTTAGTAGTTAAAAAATAAATTGTTAAAAAAAAATAATTTAAAATGAGTTATTTTGATTGATTTGAAAGAAATGATAAAAAAAAATATTGGTTTAAAATGATTGAATAGTTATAAATAAATAATTAAAACTGAATAGTTAGAAATGAGAGTTATTTTTAAAAGTAAAAATGACAAGGGGTTAATAAAAACGGGTTGAAGGTAGGTTTTCAAGAAAGAATTAATAAATCCTAAGACTACATCTAAATATGTCAAAGAAACCGCCCCTACCTACCAATTTTAATGGTTGATTAGATTAATACCAAATACCAGAATCAATAGTCTATTAATCCTTTCATTAATGAATAATGTATCTAAAATTTAGATTATAGAAAGTACAAAATGTTTCCAACCATTTGAATAGTTTGTCATGATGATAATCATAGCTAGAGATGTCCACGGCACCATCAAAATCAAAATTTCCCCATTTTTTCATCTACTTTTTATAATCTCAATTTTATAAAATTTAGTTTAATACTATTTTTCAAATAGATTACTTTTCATGAAATATATGTATTAACTTTAATTTAGATAATTAATTACTAATGCTTCAAAAAAAAAAGATAATCAATTACTAAAGGAAATTTTTTTTTATTTAAATAAATACTCTACAAACAATTGTTTCTAAAAATTAAATTGATAAAAAGAGAAAATATATAATTTTTAAAAATAAAATAAATAAATAAAATGTAAATGGATGGGAATCTATGAATTGGGATGGGGAATGCACTCTTCATCCCCACTCCATTTAGCTCACATGGAACTTTTTTTCTCCACACATTTGATGCTTAAACGGGGATATTCCCCGTTCGAAGGGCCCCGACCCATAAAAAAAATTGACATCTCTAAATCATAGCATTGAATCCTATTAAAAGTTGGAGCAACTTAGATAGTATTTTAGCATCTATAATTTTCTCTGACTCTACTAAAATAAAATAAATAAGTAATATTGACAAATAAGATCATATATATGAACTTTAAAATATAGGTGTGTCAAACATCACTTAAATTGATGTCTTCAAAATATTAATGTTATGTAATTTGTTTTAGAAACTTAAAAGAACGTTTTTGTTTAAATCAAAATTGATAAATATTTCTAGTTCAATTTATATTTAGAAAGGAAGAGATTTGAATCTAAAATGTATATGTTTATACCGCTGAGTAACATTAAAATTAGCGGTTCATATTATAGTTATATTCATGCTTTTTTATTCAAAAATAAATCTAATTATATTCATGTTATTAAGCTATAATTTTGTTTATATAAGTCCAAATTAAGTGATCTTTATATGAAGACCACACAATGGAAAATTAACCATGATATATAGTATATACTGATGTGCCTTTTGTCCAGCCAATGGAAAATTACTAATTCAAATTCAAAATTTTCGAGGAAAAATAAAAATGGATATTCAATTATCTTTTGGCCACCTTTCTCATTCAATATTATCTTCAAGGCCATCTTTTTCGATATTTATGTTCAAGCTCATCCAATTTGGCTTAAAAAAAAAAAAAAAAAAAAAAAATCGGTTCTCTTAATATTCCCCCTCTTTGATAAAAGTAAATTTCAAATAGTTTATATAAATTATTCATGGTGAAAGAAAAAAACATTAAAATATACGTCCAAGTGAATTTAGCACGACCATAATTGACCTGTATTCTGCCTAATTTCCAAATATTGTTATTTAAAAATAGTTTCAAAAAATACATCACTATTTTTTACTCATATTATATTTATTATTTTATTTTTCTCACAATTATTATCATTATTTTAAATACAAATAATTATTCTCCTCATAATTATTACCTTCATCCAAAATACAAATAATCATTTTCCTATAATCATTTTTCTTATATTCTTCTTTACATTACCATTACTGCTTAATCATTACCATTTCTCTTGCCTCAAAATTAACTAGTGATTAAAAAAGAATATGAAATTTAAAAGAAATATGTTAAACACTCATACGGTAACAGTGGTTCATTCGTTGACATGTTTATAAGAGATATGACTTACTTCTTTTATTATTAATTTATTTTGATATGAAACTTTATATTATCTAATATGATATCTGATGTGAGTTATTGATCTCTCAACTTCTATTAAACTTAAAATGCTTTGAATTCATTAGTGGGTGTGAATTCTACCCAAACAAGTACAAACTTAAATCTGTATATGATCTCAAAGTTCATATTTAATCATAGCAAAAATAAGTTAAAACGGGCATTTCAATTCATAAATATGGATCCATTCTAAAATGGTCTTTTTAATATGACATCATCTTAAAATAATATGTTAGAGATACTTACCTTGCGACAATTATTCTACATTAAACAAAATAATATATTTATAAGAGATGAATTATTATTTTTTATTGTCAAATAGTTTGGCGGGACACCTCCCTATTATTTAATAATAATAATAATAATAATAATAATAATAATAATAATAATAATAATAAAAGGGATGAAGCAAAATAGAACTGAAATTGAAGCACTGTTTTTTGTTTTTTTTGTTAATTCAGAGAAATAGATGGGTTTTACGGCAGGAACTTTTAGAGCGTCATGGAATACGTAACGAAAAGTTGGAAATAAAATATATGACGTAAGCAACGACGTCGCTTCATTTCCTGATCTATTATTATCAGTCGCTGCCGACATGGACATGCAACAGTGGCGGCTTGCCCGCTGCTCCTCCGCACTATTTGGAATTTTAGTTTTTTTTCTTTAGAATTTTACTCTTGTTTTCTCCCAAAATATAAATTTAAGACTAAATTATCGATATATAGCTCATATTACCATTTCAAATCTTTAGCATTTATTTATCATTGGCGTTGTTTAGATTGTCGGTTGGGATTTAAATTCTCCGAAATTCCACTACCATAATTAAATTCTTCGAAATTTTGATTAAGATGTTTAATTTGTTGTATTAATAATTCAAAATCAAAAAAATATTGTATTAAATCCCAAGATTCTGAATCCTCAAAATCAAATTCTCCAAAATAGTTACATTTTATGTAACAACTGATTTCAAATTCCCAGATATTTAATTCAAACCCGGATTCCAAACGGTCAACCAAACACGGAATGAACTAAAATAATAAAAGTACTTAGCGAAAATTGTTTGATTTTTTGCAACAATTTTGTAAATGGTTGTTTGTGACTTGGTTGGTTGGCTCTAGACCATGAGGACAATCCTCTGTTACGGAGATCTAAAAGGACTTCAATTCGTCGGTAAAAATAACGAAAAATCTACATAACTCATCTAGAAATCTGATTATTAACATTATTAATGATATTTATGAATATAGTTCTCCAGTTTATTGAAGAGCAATTTTTTTTAAAGGGTGGGTAAGTAATTTAAAAATACTTACCTACCATTACAACTACATATTTTTACTTTATAAAAGAAATTAATATTGATGGATGGGGAGAGAAATGTTAAAAGGTAAAAATATATGTGGTTGTAAGATAGACAAATATTTTCAAAAATACTTACCCACTCTTTGGTAAGTATTTCTCGTTTATGAATACATCCTCCTCCTTTTATGGTAGAATTTGCAATTGAGATGTTGATCTAATTGCCAAATTCATCCACTTTTTTACTTGTACTATTTGTTTATTCATTAAGACCAGTTTGATAATCATTTTATTTTTTGTTTTTGAAATTTAAGTCTATTTTCACTCAAATTTTCTATTTCACTTCCCCTACAATATACTAATTTGTTCAGTAGGTGAATACTAATCAATTTTTAAAAATAAAAATAAATATATTATTATTATTTTTTTATTTTTTTATGTTTGGTTTCTAATTTCTACAAACATAGGTGAGAGGTAGACATCTAATAAGAGAAAAATATGATAAAATAGTTGTTATAGACTTAAATTTCAAATACAAAAAATAAAAAATCAAATGAATATCGAAAGCTGCCCAAAAAATTGGAATTCTATTTTAGAGGGGGGAATCTGTGAGGAATGTTTTCACTTTGATTTAACTTGTAGATTATTCAATATATGATGTTTGGCATAAAAAAAAAAAAAAAAAAAAAAAAAAAAAAAGTCCCCCCTTTCAAAAAACAAAAAAAAAAAAACCTCCAAGAAATGATTGGGGTATACTTAAAATCTTGCGAAGAAAAAAGAAAAGTTGCAGTACAAATTTGTTAGGCAATTAAGAGTTTCTTGAGAATGGAACATGTGCTTTGCACATGCCCTCCAATTGTACAACTTTGGACATTGGTGGTTAAAAATGAGACGAGACCCATCCCATTGTGTCACAGCCAATACTGTACCTAACTAAAAAAATATATACATTTTAGTATTTAAATTTTGTTATCAATGAAAATAATATATATCAGAGCTACTATTTTAGCCTTAAAAGTAACAAAAGTAGTATTTAACATAAATTTTACATTGAAAGATGACATTTATAATATTTTTAACTTTTGTATGATATTCTTTTTTGTTATTAACTATACATATCACACACAAAAACTTGTAAATCTTACTTGTCAATGGTTAAATAATTAAAAAACAAATTGTTTTGGCCCCGTTTGATAACTATTTGGTTTATTGTTTTTGGTTTTTCAAATTTAAGTCTATTTTCTCTCAAATTTCTTATAATTTGTTTCATCATTTCTATCATGTATACATCTTTCCTTAAGAACGTAGGAGAAGACCAACCAACTTTTAAAAACAAAAAAAAGTAACTTCCCAAAGTTTGTTTTTGTTTTTAAAAGTGGGTTAGTATTCTCCTACTTTCTTAAAGAAAAATAGATAAATGGTAGGAAATATGATGCACATGGTAGGAAATTTGAGAGAGAATATGCTTAAATTTGAAAAATAAAAAACAAGAAACCAAATCATTATCAAACGGGGCCTTTATTATGAGCTAATTCTTATATTCAAATATTAAAAATTAAATTTAATTTGAATCTTTTTTCTTTTTCATTTTTTAGTATTTTTTTCAATTGGTAACCGAGCATGCACATTATTTTTAACTCCCACCTTTTGTTTTTGCCATTTTTCCTAACTTTTAAAATTAATAATTAAAAAAAATAATAATAAAACTATCCTGAAATGCTATGAAAATTGATGACTACAATCAACTGTCATAAAAACGAACTTCATCAGTTATGGCACTTTTTATTTGCTCTCTTAAAATTTGTTTTTGCTGAGGTGTCATCTAATGATTTTGTTGGTAGTGAATAGTAATTACAATAATATAAATAACGGATATTCAAAAAATAATTATAAAAGGTAGGAAAACTTAAAATATTTGTATATTAATATTATATTATAAATACTAAATAATACAGTATTATGTATTATTAAAAAAAAGTAATTATTATAAATCTATAATTATTATTTTTTTAGTACAAGTAAGAGAATCACAAACTCTAATTAGTTCATCGGTCGGAGTGAAATTTCTATAAAGAGAAAATGAGTCACATTTTAAAATTGAGAATGCCGACCGATAGGTGGCCGGGTCGGTTAAGTCAAAGAAATGTTAAAAATAATATTTAAATTATCAAATTAGTCAGTGGCACAATAATTTTATTGTTTGGTTGTAAGAATAATTAATATAAATATTAAAAATGAATTGAGCTTGTGTAGTAATAAATAAGGCGGAGAGAATAATACAAATGGGGGCTGTACTAGCATTACCAATACAATATATTTATAAATTAAAAAAAAAAAAAAAAAAAAAAAAAAAAAAAAAAAAAACATATTACAAAATTGGTTGATTTGGTCGGTTTTTTAAAAAATTCTTCGGTCACACCCCTACCCATGCTCATGGTTGAACTAGTTTTCCACAAATATTGAAACATCATGTTACAAAGAGGCTAATTTTTATTTAATGTGATGATATTTATAATTATTTCCTACCTTTATTTTATATTGCAACTTTCCTTATAAATAAATATGATTTTGTAAAGCTTTGAGATTGTTCAAAAATATGGTTGGGCATCTCATGGAGCTTTGGTTCAGCATTTTTTCTTTGTTTCTTCTAATAAAAATTGTGTTTGTTTATGTCAAAATGAATGGTTAGCTATATTAGGCCTCTTAAGCTAATAATTGAGAAATTAAAGTTATTGTAATGTGCTTATAGGTCTCTAGCTAACGAAAGTATATAATAGATCATTTTAATTCAATATAGATAACCTCTTCCAACATGGTTATAAAAGTTGAAGAAGATTCTGACTCAATTATTTTATTTATGAACTCTCTCGTAAATAGAGATTAGTACAATATTAAACCAACATTTCTCACATGTACAAAACTAACTCAAGCTAGCTTAACTTAATTGATATTAAACAAACCAACTTAACTAATAATATACAATCTCATACCTTCCTCAAATAAACAAAGATATGATTATACCATTAAAAAAAGTTACCTACCATCATCAACCTTTATCTGAGAGAAAACTTCATTAGCATTGAAGTGACTATCAAGATTTTGATTCATGTCAGAATGATCCCTTAAAAGCCAAGAATCCATACAAGGAATACATTGAAATAACACTTGAAGAGTGGCTATTTGCATTGGTTTCACTATCCTCGTGTGGCATTCTTGAGTGTGCACTTTGTTGAAGTTGCAATGCATACTCCAAATCCCATAGAACATCAGCCATTGTAGGCCTATGAGCAGCATCATCTTGCAAGCACTTTTCTATTGTGTCACTAAATTTTCTCAATGAGTTGGGTTCAATTTGACCCTTCAATTTTGGGTCAATAATCTCTTCAAGTAAGTCCATTTTCTTGCACTTCATTCCCCATTCTGCTAGATTTATCTGCTCTATTGGAAGTGTTGGATTCAAAACCATTCTTGCACATAACACTTCTAAAAGAAGTACTCCAAATGAATAGATATCCGATTTCTCTGTAAGTTGTTGCGTTCGAAAGTATTCGGGATCGAGGTATCCGAAAGTCCCTTTAATATCCGTGCTTACATGAGTTTCATCAAGAGAGCATGCTATTGAGAGACCAAAGTCAGAAACTTTAGCATCAAGGTTCTCATCAAGCAAGATATTGGTGGATTTCACATCACGGTGAATGGTTCCCCCCAATGAGCCTTTGTGTAGGTAATGCAAGCCTCTAGCTGCACCAATGCAAATTTCGAGTCTTTTCTTCCACGACAGAGGAGGGAACTTCGAATCATAAAGTTCCTTTCTCCAAGAACTCATAAACCAGTATCATCTCCATCCGCTCGTCGCAGAACCCGAAAAACGAAACGAGGTGTCGGTGGCGAATCCGCGACAAGGTCATGATCTCTCTCTCGAATTCGCATATGCCCTGTCCAGCACCGGGCTGACTACGCTTCACGGCCACTTTCACGCCGTTACTCATAACTCCCTTGTAGACTTTCCCAAAACCTCCCTCGCCAATTACAAATTTGTCATTGAAATTGTTGGTGGCTGTTTTGATCTCAGCTAGTGAAAACTTGAGTCCAAGCTTGAAGGTATGGGTGTGGGAGCTGCTCATGTGAGTGCTCCCACCACCAAATGCAGACAAAATTGGAGCCCATTGACCAATTCTTTGTTTCCTCCATTTCAAACCCAAAAAAATCCCACACCCCAAAATGTATAGCAAAACAAAAACCCCAACAGCCAAACCTATAAACAGACCCAAATGTTTGTTTTCCTCACTGTCAATGAAAGGATCTTTGCTCTGTTCCTCCATGAGTTCCATAATCTCAACCCCATTCAAAAATGCAAGGGGCTGTCCAGACTCATTTTGGCTACCAAGAGGAATAACACTGACATCGACAAATCCCCTTTCATCAGAATCCACCATAGAATCTAAACGAAATGGAGCATTAACTTCTGCTGAATCAGAAGTGCTAATCTTCTCTCTAAAGCTATCGCCAATAGACAAATTGAAGTAAAGAAACCGGCCGCTTGTTAAAGAGACGAAATCATAGAAATGAAGCCGGATAAAATGGTGGGCATTTTTTCTTGAAAGAAAATCCCATGTTAGATTGAACAAATTGTGAGGGAAACTATTGATGGAAGGTGTATAATTGACTGTTGCAAAGCTCGGATTCAGCAGAAAAGCACCGTCTTGAACCCATTTCCTCCATAGTTTATCGCCATTGGAAGCGATTTCAGAACCTCCCACGTTGACTCTGTAAATTGTATGTAAAATCTGCGGCGGTGTCGCCGACAAGTTTAAGTTTGGTGGGGCGGGGAACAGTTCAATGGCATTTTCATGTACAACAGATGAAAATTTCGGAAAGAAATTTATCCTCAACTTTCCTGGTTTTAATCTTAGGAAAAACTCATTAATTGTAGAACCGTTACCTATAATGTCGGCGTTGGAGATATTTTTCAGAAGAAAAAACCCATTGGCAGAAACATCGAAACGGGCTGTGGATGAATTGGAAGGGTAGAAATGAAGGCGCAGAATATGAACAGAATCATGGTCGATTTTGAATTCGTAAAACGCTGCCTCATTGAAAATCCTTACAGAGGAATTTAGAGATGGAGGGTTCGTGTCGATGTTGCCGGAATGTTTTTTAGTGAACCGGAAACTACCGTCGGAGTTCATGTCGCCGAAGAATTTCCGGTTGGTGTCGTCGGAGATGGTGGCCGGTGAACCACAGTTGATGAAGAACTTATCTGGACTAGTGTATGATTGAGCATGAACATAAAAGGAGATGAAACAGAGGAGAAGGGTTGAGAAAAGTGTATGGAAAACAGAGTTTGGAGACATTTTGGTGAAAATGGTGGGTTGGAGACAAGTACATTACAAAGACTTTTACGCAGTCTTTCTCTTGGAAAATAGATAGAACTGTATACTTTTTTGTGGTTGAGGATAATATAGGGTTCATGGTGGTCACAAGGAGAATATTGCTGGAGATGAACACTGCTACCAGAAGATGTTAGGGCTCCAACGACAAGCCCTCTAATTAGTCCACCAGCAAAATTGATCCCACTTATGCTAGTAGGAGAGAGGGTGAACGGTTTCACTCTCCTACTCTTAATGGGATTTGGGAGCACAAATCCGAATTACAGAGTTTTTCTATCTCTGTAGAAAAAGGAAAACCTAAATAACTTAATGGCCCATCAAGCCTTTTGAGCTTTATGTTTTAGTTTAATCAATTGTTGTTATGTGTGACCAATTAGATATTTTAGTGTCTTTTAGTAATTAGATAATTTAGTGTTAGCTCAATCTAATTAGATTAATTATAATAATTATTCTCTAGCAAATACATAATAATTTTTATTTATATTTAGTAATTGCAGGATTTGTGTTAGGACACAATTCCTTCACAGTCGCACAAATATCTACATAATAATATTTTAAGATAGATATTATTTGTTATACAGATGATGTAGTCCAATAATGCTTAGAAAAAAATAGGGGTATAATTAAGACAGAGCACACACATTGTATATGGGTAAGAATTATTTGTTAGTGAAGAAGACATTGTTCATAATGGGACGAGCTTTCACATGGCCTCCAATGGCACAAGCTTGGGCATTGTGACCCCTGCTCCCTCGTTCATATCAACTTCTTCTTCTCCGATTCTCTCCCACTCGAAGCATTGAATCAGAGCCGCCAAAGTTAGACCCATCACCCGTTGCGCCAAGGCCGACCCCGGAC
>JBBMEF010000025.1:4004887-4031827 GCA_037832685.1 Sicyos baderoa
CAAGCCCTGGACAAGCATGCACGAGGCGTTACGACATGCGGCCATAGGCGGCCATGGGCAACAAGCCCTGGACAAGCATGACCGTGACACCATGCCTAGGTTGTTCAAAAGAAGCTAAATGCTAGAGTTTTTAAGGACAATCATAAGGACCGATCTCCTTCTTCACTTTGGATGGATATTGTTGTTCTCTTTTCTTCGTAGTGTTACAAATTTAAGTTTTATAAAGATTATGAAATAGCTTCTATTGTTGTCAATTGGATTATTATTTTTTATATATATATATATTTATTTTAATGTAGAGATTCTCATTATATTTTGAGACATTTTGTATATTTCTCCTGACATACTTTGTAATATTCGTTTCTTTTTCAAAAAAGAAAAGCAGCTAGAGAGTATTTGTTTGACATATTTAAATAGGATTTAGATGGAGAATTTACTAATTCCTCGAAAAATTTATATCCAAACAAAATTTTATCAACTCCTTTTCATCTTTACTTTTTAAAATAAATCCTCGTTTCAAATCATTCATTTATAAATATTCAATCATTTCTAATCATTTATTTCAAATCAATCAAAATAACAAATTTTTAACCACTCATTTTTAATCTAAAACAAAGTTTTGACTCTAACTCCTCTACAAAAAAAAAAAAAAAAAATCACATCCAAACAAGTTTTTTATTAAAATTTCAATTTTTAACTACTTAAAATAACTCTCAACCCCAATTACTATTGAATTTTTAAATTTTTATATGGGAAATTGTAGTAATTAGACCACATTCGATAAGTATTTACAAATATAGATGTCAAAGTTTTTTTTTTGCAAAGTTAATTTTATTTTTAAAATTTGATATTCCTAATTTTTCCTTAATACTATTTTGCCCTTCTACACATTTAATTCTTAATTTTCAAATTCAAACTTCATGTTACATATTTTCCATTATTTCAAAAACATACTATATTTAAATGTCAACGTTATTAATATAAAAAGATTTTAATTCATTTTTTCATTTATCTCTTATCTTTATTCTTATTCATTTTTTTGTTCCAATTGTCTTCCTTTATTCTTTATTCCTCCATTTTCGATTATTGAGTTCAATTTTTTCTCTCTTTATACATTTCGATCACCACGTAAATTGTCGTCGACTACTCATCTCCGACCGGACGGTATAATCTTTCCACTTCAGTCATTCAATCCTCCATTTTTTCATAGTACTTTTAAGACATTGCAATCATAAATCTTTATTTACAGACTTAGATTACCATGTACTATTATACGATTTTACAAACATTTACAAGACTGTTTTCTACTCATTCTATTCATATTCAGTACATCTTTCAAATTCATATTATATACATTAGATTTTCACTCTGCAGTAACTAATTGTTTATAAATTTATATTATACAAATAATAATATATTACAGTAGTGTGTAGAGATGTTAGTGATACTGTACAATTTATTGTCTCACAAACTACATCATACAATTTTTACACATCATAAATTTTTTTAAAAATATGTGCAGACTACATAGTATGTTATGCACTCTATTGCTTTAACATACAATCAATTCTAATTTTCTAATCATAAATCAATTGTATTTTTTGCATAGGTTCTAAAGAGTCAATACAGTTTTCTGATGATGGACGATTCGAATACAATTTCATTGTTGTTGCTGCTTAAATTGATGGGTGAAAATATTGTCGACTTTGTATACGCATTGATGGTACATTCATTAAAAGAAAGTACGGGAGTACATTTCTTATGACAACTAGTGATGCAAACAACCTGATTTTCCCATTAGCATTGCTTACGACAACATTGATAACTTAACCATACTGTCTTGTTCGTCTTTTGTGTCTTCATCTCTTCCGTTTTGTTATGTATGGACTCTAGCTTCAACAAGCTTCCTTTTCCCTTCTCTTAGGATGTCAAACACTTCTTCTTCCTCTTTATATGAATAAAAAAGCGACGTCAGTTACAAAAACACATGTGGCTAATAATATTTATGGGAAATTATACCTCAGTAGTCAGTACCCCCATGTGTTATCACTTATGTCTTTTCTCCCTTATACGATATTGTCTACTTTTAAAGACAATATTGTATGTTTCACACCAGGATTTCTACATTCAGAAAATCCCAACCATACCGATGACAGTTGGTTATTCGGCTAAAATACACATTTTATACCAAACACAAAATTAAACTAAACAACAACTGAAATAGTCAAAATCCGATTAGTATAATTTCAATACCGTACATGCAATAAAATCTGAACTTAATATACAATACCCCCATCATAACCATTGACGAGTCTAGTTCCTGGACCACAAGAACACAAATTGAAACTACTAATACAAACCCTATCGAACTATGATCTTGAAAACCCCAATCACAAAACATAAAACACAACTAATTGAAATTTCGAACTAAAATCATACTGATATGAATGATTTGTCTACTTCTTCATTTTCAAATGTGATTTCGGTCGAAAATACACCGCAAAGAGGACATGATGTTGTTGATTGAAAAACGTCAAACCGTTTTTCTTTGATGAGAACTAATGGGTTGGACACAATGCAAAGATGAGAGAATTTGGAAACGAAACTGTAGAAATTTGGTTGATAAAATTAGCTATTAATGTGGAGCAATTTTAGGTCTAGTGGGTAAGAAAGTTAGCAATTTTTTCTTTATTTAATTTATTATTTGAAATACTAATTAAATGTTGTGGAGGATATTAATATAAATGAATAATTACATAATTAGAAAATTTCATTAATGAAAAATAAATTTGCTAATATTTTCTTAGAAAACTATATTTGTAAATATTTTCTATTTCTAATATAAGTCTACTTATGATAAAAGCTCTTTTTATTTTTCTTAAAATTAAAAAAAGCTAAAAATAGGGATAACCAAGGGGAATTGTGATTTTTTGCGGCCATGATTGAAGCCTCCTTACTGTAAATCTCTCCGTTTCATCTCCTCGAGCTCGCCCGCATGATCTAAGCCTCTCTCTCGGGCCTCACCGCCGGCGTTTCTGCGGCCATGACGTCAATCACTTCCGTCGAATTGAATTACCTCGTCTTTCGGTACCTTCAGGAATCAGGTGGTTTTCCTTTTTTTCTTTTGGAATTTGATTTCGGTGTTTGTGTTTAGGTAGATGTGAGAAATCTTGGAATTCAATTCGCTTTTGTTACATAAGTAAATATTTCTTTACTTTATTCGGGAAATGTTGCTGCGAGGGTTGATTTCGAGCTAGTTAGGGCAAAAGATTTCGTATTCTGTAATTCAAATTTGTAGATCAATGCAACTCCGGTAGGTTAGGTTTACTTGAGCTTTCTGTTGTTTTTAGGGTTTTTGGTGTTTTGACGTAATATGCGAGTTCTAGAGGGGATTTGGCTTTGGCTTTGGCTACGAGCGTTACAGATTATAGCTTTGTCATCTCAGCTGGAAGGAAAAATGAGAATCCAATTACATGTTTTTCATATTCAATGTTCATACACAGAAATTATTTTGTAGCACTTGAATATGTAGTGGATAACCTTGAGAACTGTCGTATGTAATGCTTGACTGTAGTTCTGAAACAACCAGAGCCAAAAGCTCAAAGCTATGCATTAAAGTGGTAAACGCCCTCTTGGATGCTTTCAAGATCGGTAGAAAACAACCATTATGGAGTGGCTCAATTGTTCAATGATGGCCTTGAGGTGCATAAGGTGTTGAGTTCAATCCATGGTGGCCACCTACCTAGGAATTAATTTTCTACAGGTTTTCTTGGCATCCAAATGTTGTAGGGTTAGGCGGTATGTCCTGTGACATTAGTCGAGGTGCGCGAAAGCTGGCCCGGACAGTCACGGATATAAAAAAAAAAATCCGTAGAAAACACTCTTTTGTGTAGCAAAAGGGGATTGCCATATGATAAGGTCTTCTTGAATTCAGCCAAAAGAGGACTGAGAGATGTATGCTAGGAGGTTGTATGAACTATGATGTGTTAATAATAATTTACAGGTGTCATATCTTAGAGGACTTAAGAATTGAGGCCCTGTAGGTTTTCCTTCCTCTCTTGTTGACCACCCATGGGAAGGAAGTGCTTGAACCCAAAGTGATGAATCAAATATGTTTTGATCTAAAAGGATAAGGACTCCACTTGGCTAGGGTACCAGGCTATGGTTAGAAGTGAATCTAGAATATAACATCTACCTTGTCTCCTCAAAAAGACTCATCCACCCTCTGTACATCAAAAAATTTTCAAGCTTGCAACATAGTAAAAACACCACAATTGAACACAAATTGGACCATGCAAACCATTCCTCACTAAGTGAGGGGGTGAGGGTCTGAAAAGCTCACACTCTTTAATCAATTATTTTGATAGATTTTGTAAACTTCCATCTACATGCTTTTCCTCAGAGAATTTAGTAACATTAGTCCCACTCTAAAATCCAACGGTGACAACACAACTCAAACTTAAATAGACTTCACCTTCCAACTCCTCCTAAAACAGACCCCTCCCCTTGTACCTTGGTGGATGGATACACTGGAAGAAAACACATTTGACTAGTTTTTCTAGATACTTCCTTTTTTCAATCAACTTTTATCGAACAATGTCGACTCTAGGGATATAGGTCTCAATCCTGAAAAACAATTTCTTCTAAATATAAGTTTTTTTTTTTGTATAGTTGCAAATATTTTTGGAAAATCTCGAGTACATTGCTAGTTTCTCTTAGAAAGTTTAATTGCTGTTCATTTTGAATTTTTAACCAATCTTATATCAATAAAAGAAAATTCTAATATTTACTCGTTTTTTTTACGTTTTTTTTAGGTTTTATACATTCAGCCTTTACTTTAGGTTATGAAGCTGGCATTAACAAGTGCCCTGTTGATGGCAATATGGTTCCACCTGCTGCTCTCATTACTGTTGTACAAAAAGGGCTTCAGTATTTGGAGATGGAAGCTAACTTGAGTAATGTTAGCATAACGAACTTCTCTTCTCTCCTAACTTTGTATGCTTGTATTAATTTGAACTCCTTTTCTCTCCTAACTTTGTATGCTTGCATTGATTTAAGAATTGTACAAGAACCTGATAAAATTTTGTGTCAATCTTGTCAGAATGACACAGATCTAGATGAAGATTTTTCGTTCCTACAACCTTTGGACCTTATTACAAAAGATGTCCATGAATTACGTCAAATAATCAAAGATAAGAGGAAGAGTTTACTAAAAGAAAAAGATGTAGATAAAGAACTTGAAAGTGAACGGGGACGTGCAAGAGAGAAGGAACGGCGTGAAACTGAAGTTGAACGTGGACGTGCTAGAGAGAAGGAGCGACTTGAAAAGGAGAAAGAGAGACTTGAAAAGGAGAAAGAGAGACTTGAAAAGGAGAAAGAAAGACATGAAAGGGAGAAAGAAAGACTTGAAAGGGATAAGGATCATGAGAAGGATAGAGACAAAATAGAAAAGGATAAGGAACGAGAAAAACAACATGAGGACTTAACAGACAGGGATATGGTCATGGATCAAGATGAAAAGGTCCATGTGAATCAAGGAGAGAATGGCTTTTCTGGAGGTATCTTTCCAATAATTCTTTCTTTAGGCCGTGTTTGTATCCATGAAATTACTACTAATAATATATGTCGTGTTAAGCGTATGTTTGTACTTACCATTGCCTTTCTATTGTGTTCTTCAGATACTATTTTGCTTTCTTTAAACTGTTCAACCTAATACATATATTTTTCTAGGCCGGTAGTTTAGTCCTTTAGTATGTTTGCTACATTTGGTTGGCCTATTACATATCTTGACATTTCTTTGTATTCTCACTGTATCTATTGATGACCGGGCTTGTATATTCTGATTTAACTTTAGTATTTTTCCTTTTGATTAGCCACTTTATCCGGTTTCTCACTCTCCCCTTTCTCTGTTTCGTTAGATATACCTGTTACCCTTTCATTGATCAATGAAATTTTTTCGTTTCCTATATAAAAAATTAAGTGGTCAGTGAGTTCATATGAAGTTGCAAGAATGCTCAAAATGAATTGACAATATAAACTACTTTTTCTAGTGGATCTTTCTCTTTTGTTGCCTCAACAATGGATGGGTTCCGTAGTTTCCCCTCATTGTCAATGAGCTGAGCTCTTTCCACATAGACATACAACTTTTTTGATGATTGAACTTGTGTATCAACTATTGTATTTTGTAGGACCAGAACCAATGGATATATCTACTACCTCAACATCTCAGTCGTGTGAAATTTCTAGTTCTGATGTGACAATTTTGCAAGGACATACTTCTGAGGTGGGAGCATTTTGTCCATCTTTATTTACTCTGTAATTATTTTTCCCCTCAAAAGAATTGTTTGATATTCTCCCTTATCCCCAATTATTTCTATTCCAGCTGTATGTCTATGTGACCATCTGTTGCTTTCCACATCTAGGTTTGTGCCTGTGCATGGAATCCAACGGGTTTTCTTCTTGCATCAGGGTAGGCCCCTCTTTTTCGATACACAATAAATTTTAATTGTTTTTTCTTTCTAAATATTGGGCTTACATTTTAGTGTCTCTTGTTATTTTGACCACCTAACGTTTTTTAGCCTCTGTACCACCACCTGAAGTTGTATGTTTTACATGGAGTTAAATGCAAGTTATAAAGTGCTTTCAAAGTGCAGTATCGGCTCAAGGCGATACTCTCCTTGATCGCCTCAAAGCGAGAGGCGATAAAAAGGCGAGGCCTGAGTGAAGAGAGACGCAACAAATAAATACATAACTATTTAATATATTGAGCATAAATTGATATACTTTTATCCCCATAAAGTTTCAAATTCATACAAAATAATACTAAAAGTAAAAAAATAAAAGAATAATAAACCACACAAATCATGTTATTATAAGATATACCATACATATTAAATTATTATTTGTATAAAAAAATTAAAGTTAACCGAAAGTATAAAAAAGAAAAGATTCTACATCAAATTAATCTAATAAATATCCTTAATAGAGACTTTGCATGGTTGTTGGACTTCTTCATGAGCTAATTCTAGGTTATTTTCGTGGGTATTAAGTTAGCATATTGATAAATAAATCAAACATCAATAAGGCGCACGCCTTGGTCTGAGGCGAAGACGATGCTGGACGCAAAATGGCGAGGGCCTGCTTGCAGGCACTCGCCTTGACTTTTTTTAAAGGCGCAAATACTGCCTATGTGAAAATAGGCGAGGAAAGGCGGTGGCCTTGAAAACACTGGTTATAAGTTATAGCACTTAATTCCCCCCATTTTCTGATACTAGTTAGTAGTTAATAGATGCTGCAGTTTTTCTGTTAGGATTAGTTTCTTTGCATGTAAAATAAGTTTAGCATCAGTTAATCAGTTTTAACAATTCACCCTTTCTTCCTCCATTTGGTCCTCTTGTTTGATCGAATATTGAATTTGTTATACAGTGCATCAGATTTCTTTTATGAAGTGTAAATTGTGTGGGATGCCATATTGTGCGTACTTCCGTACTTCCTTCCATATAATTGAAGCAAGATGTTTTTTTTTTAAATGAACCCAACTTTCATTGAGAAAATAATGAATAACAAAACAAGGGGCATACAAAAGAACAGCCCCAACAAATGGGGGAGTCAGCCCAATCTAGTAAAATTTCACCTATTGGTAATTATGAAAATAGTAAAGTAACTGAGACCCACATAGAAACATTGAATCTTACTAGGACCCAAATATCACTGGAAGATCTCTCCACCTATTTAAAAAGTCTACTATTTATCTCACCCCAAACCCCATAAAACAACGCACAAATCAGCTTTCCATAAAAAATTGGAAAGGGGAGAGACAAAAACTCTCTTACCATCTCTTTACAAGTCCTCTATCTTGCAAACTGCCAGACAAACACCTCGAAAACATTTTAAAAGTATTATTGAATTGTTGATTTAGTTGCAGTGATTGCACCATGTTAAATTATGTTAAATCACAAATCAATCCAAAATTTAAGTTGATGGGTTGGGGTAAATTTAGTATATCAACCAACAATCCCCCTCACTTGTGGGCTTAGAAATTTGAGAAATGCTTTACAAGTGGAATTCAATTTTTAATTGGGGGAGAAAATGACTTGGAAACTTTGCTCTTATAC
Source organism: Sicyos baderoa (assembly GCA_037832685.1). NCBI lineage: Eukaryota > Viridiplantae > Streptophyta > Magnoliopsida > Cucurbitales > Cucurbitaceae > Sicyos > Sicyos baderoa. Next base: position 4,013,002 of record JBBMEF010000025.1, read on the forward strand.
AAATTACCAATCAAACCAAAAGGTTATGTTGTTGGGTCTAGGTAAATTTAATTATATCACCCAACACAATGATTGTTGATTTAGTTTGAAATTGTTTCTTATTAAAAAAAAACAATTTTTTTTTTGTGGCAATGATGGCGTGGTATTATATCTTGTGCTTAACTGTGTACCTGAATAATCATTTTTTTTGTTCCTAGGATTAATGTGCTATATCTTAAGTGCAACTGAAAAATGATCCGTTTTAAGTTTGTATGCTTGGTCTCCAAGGGGTGGCAGAGTGGATAAAAATTTGGGCTTTAGTAGTATATTCTCTTCAAGGTTCCAGGTTCGAAACTCACCTATGGGTGAAAATTTGGGCTTTGGTAGTTACCTTGTTTCAAAAAAAAAAGTTTGTATGCTTGAAATCTTTGCAGTGTGTATAGTCTGACTTGTCTCCCTAATAGATTTGCAAGATACTATATTATGGTTGTCTTGTGATCATGAGGCTTCTATATCTTTTATATATTAATTTTTTGTTTCTTACTTCAATTACAGTTCTGGAGATTCAACCGCACGCATTTGGACAATAGCGGATGGTAGCAGTAGGTCTGGATCTCAAAGTAGTCCTTTAAACGTGTTGGTGTTGAAGCATGTTAAGGGTAGAACTAACGAGAAGAGCAAAGATGTTACTACACTGGATTGGAATGTGAGTTTTTCGTAGATCTCTTAAAATTGTTTACTCTTGTATGCCATTTATGTGCCCTCCCGTGCTTTTTGCTCATTGTATTTGACCCATTCCTTTCTTAATTCTGTCACCTCCCTTACTATTTGACCCATTCCTTTCTTAATTCTGTCAACTCCCTTACGATATCATCCACCCATCTCTGTAATTCATTTTCACCTCGTGCTTCGCTTTCCATAACCTTTATTTGAACTTCCATACAAACCGTCACCAAGGATCATCGCTCTATACCAATTGATAGAGCCTAACTCTATCAAAGGGTCCCTTCACTCACTTGAGTTAATTGAATATACTTGTTGTATTGATTTCGGGTGAAGAGTACATGTTTGAGGACTAACTAACTAACCACCCTAATTGTAGCTTCCCATCTAACAAGAGGCCTAATAAGAGGGTCCTATCAGCTGTCCTCTCCTACCATGACATTTTTCACCACAAATTCCACACCTGAACAAAGGACCTAAGACAGCTGTAAAAAGTAATTACAAACACGTCTCAAAATTCCCCTGGGTCCCACATGCACACACAGACCGTTACACAAAATCACCCCTCTCTTAATTTGCCTTTTGGCATAAGTATGTATAAGTGGGGGCCATACATGTAGATTTTAGTGTTGCCTATTTACCAATTAATTATAATGTATTTATCTTGGTTGTGTTTTGATCACTTGAAATTCTTTTGTATTTTTTTTTGAAAAAAGGGGACAAAATTTCATTGAGAAAATGAAAATAAGTAGTACAGAGACAATTGCAAAGAAAGTAAAGCTTACAAAATAAAACGTATAAAACAAAGTTCTAAAAGATAAGCAGAATAAGAACAAAGATTGCAAGTCAAGCTGCTTAGCAAATGGATGTCCACTGTCCAGTTTAGAAAAATGTCTTGAGAGGAGTAGCCTCGGAAGTATTTAGTCAAGGGGTTGCTTTTAGTTTTGCCACTTCAAGCCTAGGAAGCCAGTACAAGCTCTTGTCTTGGAAAATTCTTTGATTTTTCTCCCACCATAGTTCATACAGCAAAGCCTTGGAGACATTTGTCCATAGTATTCGACCCTTTTTATTTAAATGTGGACCTTCCAAAATACAGAGTATGTTGGCCCGAATGTCCGATTGGAATACCCAACTTAAGTTGAAAAGATTCAGCAATTGAAAACCAGCATGATGCTGAAAATTTGCATAAAAACAGAATGTGATTGGCAGGAGCAGCATTGCAAAGAGGACAGATTGATGGCATTAGAGAATGATTTTGCAACTTCGTTTGTAGGGAATCTGAAGTATTGATACGGCCATTTAGTAGAATCCAGATTAGGATATTCACTTTTTTTGGGCTCTTTGATTTCCAAATTGTCTTGAAAAAACAATCATCCATCTTTTCTAAGGCTAGTATATAAGTGCTTAATGACTTAACCGAGAATACCCCTGAAGGCTCTAAAAACGATATTAAACTGTTCTTTCTTTGACATGGTGAATATGACAATAATTGAAGAAGTGCACCAAAATCCTCAGCTTCTTCATCCTTCAACGGCCTTCTAAAAGAAAGACTCCATGCTGATATTTGATCATCCCACAGAGAAAATACCGAGCCTTCTTTCATAGTTGCAACAGAATGTAGACTAGGGAAAGAGACTTTAAGCTTCCGAAAGCAGGGGATAATGATCGGATACCACACATATTTGCCTTGATGCTCTTGAATTAGGAAATACTACACATATTTTGTAACTCTCACCTTTCCATGATCATGAACTACTGAAAAGCTCTTCTTTAGTTCTTTTCTGGGTGAGATTCTCTCTTCACCCAGCCCTTAGGCTGTTTCCCTTTCTCTTGTTAATATACTCAATAAACTAATAATAATAGTGTATTTGGTGCTGTGGAAGCGGATTGTTATCAATTGATTTTGTTCTTTCCCTTATTAGTGTGTATGTTTTAGTTTTACACTAGTGTGCTTCAGACTTCAAAAGTAATAAACCACCTTTGTGTCTCTTCCCTTGTGAATCTGTGATACTGATGGCTGTGTATGTGTTTTTCTTGCCTATTAGCTCTTCATAATGCATATTGCAGATTTAGGAATTTGTTTGGCTATTTGGGAAGCTATTCAAGATAGTAAATAGCTATTGTGGCTCAAAGCTCTAACCTTTAGTCCTGAGAGTTATGATTATTTGTTTCCTATAAAGAAAAGAAATTAAGTTCACTTATTGGTTTTGAATCTGAGACATCTAGGTCGATAATGTCTCGTGTCTAAGTTTAAATTTCACATATAATTATAGATTTCTTATTCTAAGATTGTTGTATGAAAAAGTTCCTTAATTTCTGAACTTCAATAATTTGGAAAAACGTGCACATTTATTTTACTATTTAGGTTTGCATCAACTTGTTAATACTTGGGGCTTTATTAAACCTATAATGTTTTGTTGTCATGTAGGGTGACGGGACCCTGCTTGCTACTGGTTCATATGATGGACAAGCTAGAATTTGGAACACAAACGGTAAGCTCATACATGGAAGCCAAGAATTACGAACATGAACATCAAATGGGCCAAATGGCACAAACTCATCAATATGCTTTTTTCTGAGAAATATGGACATGGACGTATTTTAATTTTTAATAAATAGTGAATATGGTCCTAAAGGGTTGAATAGTGGTTGAAGATTTGAGCTTTGAAGGTGTGCTCCCCTCAAGGTCCCAGGTTCGAAACTCATCTGTGTCATTAATTTGTAGACACCTCCCGTGTCTCCATTCCTTCGATGTCTCCCGGTACCTGGCCTAGGGATGCGTGTAGCTACCCTGGGTATAGTGGAGAGAAGCTCTAATTTTTCAGTTTAAAAAAATATCAGTATTAAGTTGAAGAAAACTCCAATATTTTTGGTAGTTTTTACCGGCCTAGTAAGTAGTAACCTTCAAAGTTCAACCAAGACCTTGATCCCTTTGAACTAATTGGCTAAGAATTATCCACTACTACCGTAAGAGGTTCTCCTTGCCTAACACATTTAAACATTTTGAATACAGTTTTGATAGGGAAAGGAAATAAGAATTAAGACTAGTGTTGATAATACACCGATTCTGTTTAATTTTTTCCCCTTGATAGAACTTTGTTGCACTGAGTTCTCTGTGCTTTTCATTATGGTTGCATTACTTTCTACTCTAGGTGAGTTAAGGAGCACATTAATCAAGCACAAAGGACCCATTTTTTCTCTGAAGTGGAACAAGAAAGGTGATTATCTTCTCACTGGAAGCTGTGACAAAACTGCTATTGTTTGGGATGTGAAGGCAGAGGAATGGAAGCAGCAGTTTGAATTTCATTCAGGTTGTTTACAATAATATTGAATGTTCTCGAAGGAAAATGAATGCTTGCAAAAAGTTTGCCATAATGATGTTCTTACGTTTAGGTCCAACACTTGATGTTGATTGGCGCAACAATGTATCTTTTGCTACAAGTTCCACGGACAATATGATATTTGTCTGCAAAATTGGAGAGACTCGTCCCATTAAAACCTTTGCAGGACATCAGGTTCCTTTTTCCACTCTTTTAAATGTCTGGTATTGCTAGTTGTTTATCTACTCGAATAGTGAATTTTGAATCTAAATTCACTATGGATGTCAGATTGTTCAACATCGATTCAAGTTTTGGAAGTATGCAAGCTCTACATGTTCTTGGGGATGACTAAAGTCTCTCGCTCTATCTAATTTTTTTTTTTTGCAACGTTGCAGGGTGAAGTAAACTCTGTCAAATGGGATCCCACAGGATCATTGTTGGCTTCGTGTTCTGATGATGTCACAGCTAAGGTTATTTATATTGTCCAATTTTGTGGTTCACTTGCAACTAATTTCTGAGTTTTTTTAGTTCAACCACGATTATTGGCACTGATTTCTCAGTTCAATTTTTGTTTGTCCTTGCTTTCATTTTTAAATGAAAACTAAAGCATGAAAAGGATGTGTTACTCATTCCTGTTAGCAATTTAATCTAAAATCATAAATATGCCTGATAAGAAATCAATAACCAAAATAAAACATAATTGAGTAAAGGAGAAGGAGGAGACCAAATATATAGTGGTTCGGGAAATTTCTTACTCCACTCTCGAACACAAGAGCCAGTTTCCATTACTCACGTAAACAAATTGGAGGAGAGAGAAGAATAATGCTCAAACCCTAATCCTCACCAAACGCTCTACATCTCTAATGTCTAACTCACCCAAAATTTGGCAAATTGGGTCACAAAAAACCCTAACTCACAAGCCCCAAATGGGAAAACAAAATTACCCCAATGTAACAATATTTAACCTGCGGTAAAAGGTTAAATATACAAAAATCCCTAAAACAAATGTGTCACAAACCAACAATTCCACTTATTTGTTACACGCCGTGTGTAATTTGCTGTCCTGTATTTTTCCCCCAATTGTGTTCACATTAAGTTTGATGCAGATATGGAGTATGAAGCAGGACAAGTATGTTTATGATCTAAGAGAACATTCCAAGGTACTACTTGTGATCCAATGTCACGTGCTTGAATTTATATCTTTTCCAATTAGACTACAATGTCAGGCTTTTTTTTCAGGAGATATACACCATAAGATGGAGTCCCACTGGACCGGGTACAAACAATCCGAACCAGCAGTTAGTGTTGGCCAGGTAATTAGCCCTGTTTATGTTCTTTTTTTTTTTTTTTTTAACTATGATACCTTTGCTCATGTGCCTGACCGAATGGTTTGCTTGTTTTATAGTGCATCATTTGATTCAACCGTGAAGTTGTGGGATGTAGAAGTCGGGAAACTCATCACCAGTTTAAATGGACATAGGTACCATACTTGATTGTCTAACATTTTTCAGATTTTTGTAGAGCATCGAAGCATCTATAAGCTTACCTAATCTTCAAGAAATTTAGATTTGTGTACTAATTTCATTGGTTGTATCGCCAGGGAACCTGTATATTCTGTTGCATTCAGTCCAAATGGTGAGTACTTGGCCAGCGGATCTCTCGATAAATCGATGCACATATGGTCACTGAAGGAAGGCAAGATTGTTAAAACGTATTCCGGTAACGGGGGAATTTTTGAAGTTTGCTGGAACAAGGAAGGTGATAAAATCGCAGCCTGTTTTGCCAACAACACTGTTTCTGTCTTAGATTTCAGAATGTGAGATTTTCGGAAGTTCCAAAAGGATTAGCTTCATTTTTTAAAATTTTGAGAGATCTTATAACTAGTGGAGGGGCCATGTTTTTTTTTTTCTTTTCTAACCTAGACCTTAGACTTCTTTTCTTGTCAATTTGTACTGTCCCACTCCATTGATAACAGTCCTTTAGACAATGATGGTTCAAGATTTGTGTACAGCATTTGTAATTGTGGTTAGCAATTCTTAGCTGGTTGTTGTATTGCAGCAGTATATTTGTTAGGATTGTTTCATCTATTTGTACATCATTTTGATGTTTTTAACAGAATCATATGATTGCTTCTCTGGTCTCTTATCAATACCTACACTTAATATTGTTCTTTGAGTGGAGTTGAATTAGTTACTTTGTCCATATTCTTAACAAGTAGCTATTGATTTTGGCTTAAAATTTCAGATCGTGTGGACTTTCACATTTCACGTTAAAATATAAACTTTCATAGAGATTAATGTTCACAGAATTCTTCTCAAATTTCGATGTGATTAATGTAATGGAACCAGATGCATAAATTATACATATTCTCTTTATACTCTATTATTACTGGAACACAACAAAGACGACACAATTTAATTATACTTTGGATATTCTTTTTAGGGTATCCCCAGAGACATTGGATGCCTTTGTTTAATCCTTATCCTATTTCATGCTATATGTTGGAAGCCTTATAATTTTTTTTTTTACAGTTCACAAGCCTTACTTGTATGGAGATTATGATATGCTCCTGGCATACTTTTTTAATAGATATTGTATTTCTTCCAAAAAAACAAAAATTAGTAGTTAAAGTGAAAAAGGAATGAAGAAGAGAAAAAAGAATGAATTAAACAAATTAGTTTTTGTTATTTTGGGTAACAATTCATACTAATTTTCAAATAGTGTCTTATTCTCGTGACATTGTCGAAACAACTTACTCTATAATAATTATAAATAACTTAATTTAAGTTGCTCATGTGGAGTTATTTATGTGAAACTATCCTATATATGCATAAGACTAATAAATTACAAAATATTGAACTTTATAGAGTTATCTAAATCAAGAACAATATTTTATTAGAACAGTCATATGCTGGCTTGATCTGAATCTTTAGTGAGTGATTAAACTCGTGTATATAAAGACGTCAATAGATCATGTGCATGAATGAGAATAGTCAACGATGTTTATTTGATAAACCTTCCACATTAGGGATTGTCGGTCGGTTCAAGGAATTAATGGAGAAATCTTTCCGAAGATGGAATACAATTAGTTTTGTTTTGTGTGGCATTTTTAAAGGTCGACAAGCATGAGGTTCATTAATAAACTTGAGGCATAAATTAGAGGTTCATTAGTAAACTTGAGGCATCAATAGAGGAAATTTGAGACTTAATTAAAAAAGGTATACCTAAATAGATCTTGGTTTTGTGGAAAAATTCTATATGTTACACTTGAATACTCCATGTGTCTTATCCAATCCTAAATTACCTTAACCACCTTGGAAAATGACGTGTCAACAATAGATCCAAAAACACAACATTAAGAGAGAGAGTTTTATAAGGATTGTTCTTAAAGCTTGTGTTAAACTTTGTAAGGAATAAGTAATAAACCTACTACTTGAGGGGATAAGTAATAATCTTGACACTTTATAAGGATTGTTCTTAAAGCTTGGTTTTCAAAAGTGTTTGGAATAAAAGCTATTCAAATTAATTTGGAATTAAATTGACAAACAATTCAATCTAAACTTAAAAAGTTTTGGTTCATCTCAATCCTCATGCCACACTTTATTAACTTAGAGAGCATCAAATGAATTTATCCCAAAAGAAAAGAAACTTTAGCATCAAAATCATTCTTCATTGCCCACCATGTTTGCTAAAACCAAATATTTCTTGTCCTCCATTATTCTCTCTCTCTCATATGCTTAGCAAAAACTCAACATGAAAACACACAAAATCCAGATGGAAAATGTGGACATGACAACCTCAGGGCACCTAATCTAGTTGTACCATATATTTGACAAGACATTATTCATCCATTCTTTGCTATGTTTTGTCACCATTGACATGCCCATTAGAGAAAAAAAAAGTACCTAGAGTTGAATATATAGCAAACTTAGTTAAAGGGTTAAAATATCCTTTTTTTTAGGTCTCTATTTGACAACAAATTTAGAAATATGTTGGCATTTTGTATTTGTTGTATTAAAATTATTGACAAATATTTGCTCTTTATTTGTAAATAAAGAGATATATCAAATTATTGAATCGTAATAAAAATGTTGTTTGAGCTTTACTCCTTTCGACTAATCTAAACCTTAACAAAGAGTGAATGAATCCTGAGTCCAATAAAAATCATTCTAAATCTCACAATCTTGATTAAGAGGAAATTTATTTTTCTTACAAAAATCATACAGCACACAAAAATATTTTGAATATTCAATTGATTGAATAACTCGCATTTTGAATTGTTTTACTTGTGTATGTACTATCTAAAAGGCACTTCAAAATGATACTAAATAAATGAGTACATGTACTATAACATATTATAGTAAACGTACTTAGGAATTCTTGTCCCTAACATTCATGTATGTAAAAGTGTATCCATTAACTCAGGTATTTAGCTCTTTCATGAATATATTTAATTTAATATTTCCATGCGGTTTACTCAAAAAAAAAAAAAAAAAAAAAAACACCTAGATTTCACAACCCAACTTAATCAAACAAAACAAACAAAATCTCGTTAAATCAACATTACAATATTTGATTATCCTGCAAATTTTTATGATTAATTCATTAATAGATGACCATAAACTTCTTAATTATTAACTCAACCCATAATGATTTATATGGGCATAATTTCACAAACCAGAAATTAGAGTTGTTGTAGAATAACAATTTAGATGAGAGAGATAGAGAGAATAATAAGTTAAAATGAGACAATGAAATATTGAAATGTGGAATCTTTGTCTCATGGAGGTACATAATTGAATGATAGTACAAAGCTTCTCTTTCTAGCTTTATTGTTTAAAGTTAGCCATAACTCCAACTTGTAACTCAAGCCATTACTCCCTCATCTCCTCTCAACTACACAATATTCTAACTTTCTTCCCCATATATATTTGAACTCTTACAAACAACAAATACACCTTTCAAACTCCTTAAATTACTTAGCTTCAAATTCAGCCATGAACTTTCCCTACAAACAACAAAGAATCCAAAGCAACCCACATGATAATTTAGGTTAATGGCTAAGTTTAGGCCTTTGCGAAACCGACCACCCATCAACAGCTACCGTGTCGGAGACTAAACCGAGCTTCGTTAACCGCAGCGGAGAGGACAAGCTGTTCTCTTGCAACTATTGCAAGAGAAAGTTTTACAGCTCACAAGCATTGGGAGGCCACCAAAATGCCCACAAAAGAGAGAGAGGGTATGCTAAAAAGCACCAAAATGATCCCAAAATGATGATGCTTTCAACAATGGCTGTTTCCCTAAACTATGCAGTTGCATCACTTGCTATAATTAAACCCCATTCCCTTCCCCATAACCCTCACAAGGTTGGAGTTGAGAAGACACCATTGCCACAAGCTTTGAGAAGGGAGGAAGCTATGGAAATCGATTCGAGTTGGCCCGGAAGCTTTCGGTTAATGATGGCGAAAAATCAAGGATCGTTGACGAATGAATTAAACTTGAACCTTCGATTATAAATCACGACACGACAAAGGTAAAATTTTGTTCAACTAATTTTGGCATGAATATGAAATCTTGCCAACATGAACTTAGCTAATTAGTTAAGATGTATTGGTTTCTTTTTTAGAGATGAAATGTTCGAATTTTCAGACTTATTGTAGTAAAAGAAGAAAATGAACTTCAAACTTGTAAAAGGTCATTCATTATTTCACCGAATAAGTCGGTGCAATAGTTTCAGGTTGAAAATTAGTTCAACATCAATATCACATATTCAATTTCGATAATCAGTATTTATCCCCTCCTCAAATATATATTAAAAGAAAAAAAAAATCAATGAGGAATCAAATAACTCTTAAGCGAAATTGCTTACGTTTTCTAAGATTTTCAATAAACAGCGTTTCAAATTTATATTTGAACTTTTTGGAATAATTTATTTATTTTAAATTAGTGGAATCACAAATTATACTCTTGCAGTTTATAACTATGATTTTCTTTAACGTAGGTTAACAAATGAAATTTGGCAAAAGGTCCAAGTTTATGTAGACAAGCCAAAAGGGGTTGTTGGGGTCAAGATGGGACGACGAACTTTAATTGAGGGAGATGAATTACACGATTCTTCCAGGTTCGAACCAGTGACGCAACTGATTTACAACCAAACAATGAAACAACTGCGCCACTAACCCTTTCGATTTATGAAATTATTTCTTGAAACTAAGAAGCAAAGTCGTATGTTGCAAACCCATTGACATAGTAGTTTGATGGCTAAGAAATTGAACTAGAATGTAATTTGATATTATTGGCACTGAATCCCAATAGGTACATAAAAAAAAGTCGTGTGTTGCAAGGACTCATAAGCTTTTTTTTTTTAATTATTATCATTTAAAAAAAAAGAAAAGTTATTTGAATAATCAAACAGAACTTAAAATCGTAGTATAAATGGGCCTAAATATTGCACAGCCTCGCACGAACCTCAGACAAACGTTGGGCTTAACTTCCTTATAATGGGCCTTAGAATGGGCCTTATCTACTACCAATTTCTTACAATTTTTTTTTGAGATGGGCCTTAGAATGGGCCTTATCTACTACCAATTTCTTACAAATTTTTTTTCTTGGAGATATACAAAAATTAAGGCGAGGGCGCCAACTATGACCTTTTGTACATTGGATAATGGTAATACGGTGAAACTAATGTTTTTATTGGTAAGAAAAAATGTTCTAGAACAAATTTCTTCTAAATATAAGTGTTTAGAATTTCTTTTTTTAATAATAATAGATGAGCTGTTTTATAAAATAATTAAAAATATAGATAAATTTTAAAATATTTGTATTTGTATTTATAATCAATAATCATTTTAATACAATATTATAAATATTCATAAATATAGTATTAGATATTATTAATATAATATTATAAAAAAGTATGTATAAATACTCATCAATATTAACAATTATTATTTTTAATTCTTTAAGTGATTATATTTGTAATTATTTTCTATATTAACTAATTTTGCAAGTTTTTTTTTTCTTTTTTATAAAGTATTCGAGTTAGCTTATGTCCATCTGAATTATTTTGATTGGATAAATTGTTTGACTTTACAATATAAACAATTATTTAGTTGTCAACCAAATATTTTTAAGTAAGTGACTATCCTAATCTATAATCTCTTAAATGTTTAATACCATTTTTTATTACTAGCTAATCTATAATGTTTATTTATTATTATTTTTTTACGTAACACTAATAATAGTAGGCCGGTTTGACCAAAGTATGATTAAAAATTTCATATAAAAATCCAGATCTAGATTTTAAACTGGTTTTCATACCATCTTCTAATAATTTTATTTTCTTATTTTTATTTCCATACATACTTTTTAAACTTATTTTTTTCTTTACATTCCTGTTATTAAATTATCTATAATTAGTCTCAGAATTAATAAATATGCATATTCGACAATTATTTTGAGAACTTTTGTAATAAAAGTTGTTGATAGGATAAGAATAATTTAAGACATCCTTTATATTTTTAGATTTTATTAGAATATTTTAAGTAAAAAATACATTTTTTTTCCACCGTACTGCAAGAAAAAAAATTCTGTTTAATGTCTTAAGAGGTTAACATAACATAAAAATCATATACTATTGCAAAAAAAATTCGAAACAATGAACTTGAAAAAACTTACTACACAATAAAATTAGTAAAATATTGATTGTTCTAATTAGTTTAAAATTTCCCATTAAACCCAAACCTAAAACTAGCTCAATTATAGATTCTAATTGTACATTTTCCTCTCTAAGGAATGGGAGGACACGAATTAATTAGCCAAAAGAAAAATCAAAGGGGAAGCATACAATTTTCAAATGTAATTATGGAAAAAATTATTGGTTAAGTTGCTTTCTAATGATAGTGGAAAAAAAAAGGACCAAATCTATATTCTTCAGGCGACAAGAGAGCAAAATTCAACGAATATGTTCCCTGTTAATTACTCGATATATATGTTAGAGATAATAAAAATGCTTAATCCCAATTTTCAAATAACATTATCCTAATTTTTTCTGTTTATGTTTGTATTTTTTTAGGAAGGGAGAAAATTAGCTTTGACCTCAACATCTACCATATATGTTACCCACAGACATAGACTCAACTAATTAAGCCTAGTTTGATAATTATTTGGATCTCATTTGATTAACGCCTTATTTGATAATTATTTGGTTTTTTTTTTTCGAAATTTAAGCATATTCTCACTCAAATTTACTACAATGTCTTCCACTCTTCTTACAATATATCCACATTTCTTAAGAAAGTAGGAGAGTACTAACCAACTTTTAAAAACAAAAAAAAATAGCTTTCAAAAGTTTGTTTTTGTTTTTAAAAGTTGGTTAGTATCCTCCTACTTTCTTAGGGAAAGATAAATAAATTGTAGGAATGGTGGAAGACATGGTAGTAATCTTGAGTGAGAATAGGTTTAAATTTCAAAAACAAAAAATAAAAAACCAAATGGTTATCAAACGGGGATTAAATATTTGATTTTATGTTTTTTGATTTTTAAATTTAGGCCTACAACAACCATTTTATTATATATTTTTTGTTACTTGAATATCTACAACTTATCTATATTTATAGAAACCAAACCAAAATATGAAAAAAATAATAGTAACTTCTAAAAATTTGTTTTTGTTTTTGAAAATTAGTTAATATCCACATACTTTATTTTTTTAAAAAAATGAAAATATGGATACTAAAAAATGTGGAATTCAGTATAAGAAATTTGAGTAAAAATATACTTAAATTTCAAAACTAAAAATTAAATGATTATCAAAGATGACCTAAGTTTTTTATTTTTGGTTTTTGAAATTTTAAATTTTACTTTTAATCAAATTTCCTACCATGCTTCTTTCCAATCATGTATCTTTCTTTAAGAAAGTAGGTAAACATTAATTAAATTTTAAAAATAAAACTAAGTTTTTTGGAAGTTTTTATTTTTTATTTTTTATTTTTTTTCTTATTTTTTTTCAAATTTTAATTTAATTTTTAAGAATGTAAATAGGATGTATATAATTAAGTAAGAAAAAATATATGATAGTGTTTTTTTGTAAACTTAAATTTGAAAACAAAAACTAAAGACAAAATGGTCTCATATTACCATTGATCTCCAACAAAAGCATAACTACACGTATGTACAACTACATAATTAGAACGTTATATACTCAAATTTTCTTATCTTCAAATATTGGTTTTTTAGTTTTTTTAATTATATATTTTTTTAACGTTATTACATAAAAAGTGCACAATTGATTTTCAGGCCAAATTCTTAATTAAATTATTTATTGTTGAAAATTTGTAATATGCTGTAAGAAATTTTTTAATCATTCTACCCTTTCTTGTTTTTAATATGTTTAGTGCACCCACAATATAATAGCGATTAATTACTTAATCCACCTGCCAATAAAAATAATTGTTTAGTGATATAAGTGTATATTATGACAAAAAAACAAAGTAACGATTTGAATATTTCATTTGCTAAATAATAATAATAAAACTTAATCTACCCCGTTACATCGAGTTATTTTTATTTCAAGGAAATTTTAATACGGATTTTGCTACCGTATCATTGTTGTATCTTATATATAACATAATATCCACTATAATTATGTCGAAAATTTAATGATTAAATGCTATGTTAAAATCATCGATGAGATGTGTTCATTTTTTTTTTTTTTTTTTGATGTTCATGACTGTTCGAGCCAGCTTGCATGCACAAGCGCACCTCCATTAATGTCACGGGGCATACCGCCCGACCCTACAATATAGATGGAATGTGTTCATGATTAAGAAATAAAAAGTGTTTGACCGACATTGATATGAAATTTCATTATATTGAAAATAAAAGTGATTTGAAACCCTAAAGTTCTAAAGAGTAGAATCCAAAGAGAGTGGGTTGATTAAACTGTGATTTCACATTGAAAATCATCAACTGGTTCTCTTCATCCCAACCTATATTTGGAATGACAATTGTGTTTGTTTGTCTAATACAATGTATGATCCTAAAAGGTTTGGAACTTTGCCTCATTTTAGACAATCCCAATCTAATTCCCAAATTATATTGTCGTGGATGAAGAGATTATGAAAAAAAAATTAATTTTTTTTTCTTATTTAAATATGTTCTTTTGATCCCTCTACCTAATTGAATGGTTCAATCAATTTCTAAAAACATTGATGCCCAAAACACACAAATACATCCAAAACAAATGTTCAACACAATTACAAAAACTAACATTGTTCCCATCAATCTAAAAAATGTTTCATGTCTAGTTACAAATCTCCAAAAGAGTGTGACCATTACAACACTAATGCACGAGATCTAATCAAAATTGTGCAATTGAGAATGCTTTAGCGAGAATAGTACTAAGTTTAGTGATCAATTCAAAGATGCCAAATTCAAGCCTAGTTTAAAAGACCCATTCATTCTTCTTGTTGCATGTCAAATCATTTCAAAAGGTGGATGATATGATTCTATATTCTTACACAAAAAAAAAAAAAAAAAAAAAAAACTTAAATATTATTAAAATTGTAATCCATGAAATTACAAAGTTTAAAATTAAAATTGACTCAACAAGATTCTTAAGTAAAAGATTTTTCGGTCGGGTGGTTCGGAGGGTATTAATTATAGTAATTAAATGGATTAAATGAATAAGGACCCACTGATTGACAAAGTGTTACGATTATGTTGAGAGAAAATTATGACATTAATATCATATTCATAAAAACCAAAAGAAAAGCACGTGAAAAGGGATTGAGTGAATAGAGAAATTTTCAAGCATATATTCGTCCCTATCTTTATTAATTACTCCAAACATTATAAGCTCACGAGCGATTTTTTTTTTTTTTTTTTTTTTTTTTTTTTTTTTGTAATTTCATGTTATTCAATTTTATAGTAATGTTTCCGGAAAAGTACTTTAGTTTATTTTAGTGGAGACACATTAACATGCATGGACTGAAAATTTCTAAGCTAAAAGCATAGCATAATTAAATTTGTTTTTATTATTTTTGTACACAACGTAGCAAAGGCTTTTGATGTGCTAACTATTAATGGGGATACAGTAAAAAAAAAAAAAAAAAAAAAAAAAAGAACACATCTTCTTTCCCTAAGCATTAAACCCTGATAAGTATTTCTAAAAAAAAAAGAAAATTATAGTTATCAAGTAATAGTTCAGAAGCATCTTCTTAATATACTTATTAACCATGTGGTATTCTGAAAAAAAAAAAAAAACCATTTGATATGTGGCTTTTTTTTCTTCTTGATATTCGTGACTATTCGGGCCACTTTTTCCGCACCTCGACTAGTATTTCGGGACATACCATCTGACCCTATAACATTTGGATGCCCAAGGAAACTCGTAAAAAATTAATTCTTAGATAGGTGGCTTCCATGAAATTTGAATCCATCACTTTATACACCCAAAAGTCCCCTTTGATCAATTGAACCATGGGTGTGTGTGATATGTGGTTAGAATCTTCAATTCCTTATTATACTAAAAAAAAAAATTGTAATTAAAATAATATCTTAAGGAGTGGAAGTTTTGACAAATATTGTCACCAACAAAAAACAATAGATATTATTGTTTGATTCAAAATAATTAATGTTTATGGGATGATACTTATCCATTTGATTAAATAATACTTTCGTTAAACAAGGGTATGTAAATGACGCACCCTCTCAAATTTAGAACTAGTTTCAATTTGGTACACTAAGAAGTTGTCGTGACAATAATCTGTTCCCAAAGCGATAGTCAATTTAGTTTCATAATTGAAAGCTCTTGCATTTCTTAGTATTAGATAATTCTTCTTTAATTTGAACTCTTTCATGCACACAT
Source organism: Sicyos baderoa (assembly GCA_037832685.1). Classification (NCBI taxonomy): domain Eukaryota; kingdom Viridiplantae; phylum Streptophyta; class Magnoliopsida; order Cucurbitales; family Cucurbitaceae; genus Sicyos; species Sicyos baderoa. The sequence goes on from JBBMEF010000025.1 coordinate 4,028,896, forward strand.
TTTGGTTAAACAACAAAATAAAACAATAGATCAAGAAAACCCATATATAAGGATATATAAGATATATATATATATATATATTTTTTGGTACTATTAGAGCATTTGATATTTCATATCAAAATTAAAATTAATTAGTAACGAAAGTAGTCTTTGAGTCTTATAAACGTTGTAAGACTATTTTTTTCAACATACCAACATTAAATAACTAAGAAAAGGTATTTTCGTTGCGAATATTTCATTTTTCAAATGAGAGATTCTATCTCATAACATTTGATTACAAAACTAATAAACAAAAAATTCAATGAAACCATCATCAAATACCTATCAAGCATATAAGAGTTAGGGTAATCTTTACTTCAAACTTTTTAAGTTAAAAAATATTAAATATCTAGCTCGATGATACAAGAAGTTGTAAGAAATCTGAATACTATAACTCGTGAGACTTTTCAACCAAAAACTTGAGATAGATATACCAACACACATATATACCGTCATGTATGACAACTTTAGAATGGTAGTCGTGCTAAATTATACGAATATATACCGTCATGTATGACGACTTTAGAATGGTAGTCGTGCTAAATTATGTGAATCTAACCGATGTACCGAACACGTAATAGAATTTTTCAAAAAAGGCACATGAGAAAGCACCAGCTGTATAGTAGAGAAAGAAACAAGGTGTGGAAGGTGAAATTAGGTTTAGAAGTTTGTGTGTGAAAGAGGTACAAATAAGTGAGCACGGGCGGCTTGTAGGGGAAAGAAAAACAAGACAAACTTCCTCGTCTATCGTCCTTTTCACTATAACAAGTAAATAGTTTTTTAATTTATTTATTTTTTATTTTTTTTTGTAGTTTTTTAGCATTAAAACAAGTGCATGCATATGTCTTGTCTGGTTTTATTTTGAATCCAATTGTCATTTTCTACTCTCCCATTTCCTTTTCCATGCTCTCAATGATACGTGCACTTCTTTGCTACTCTTAACATGTGTGTTTCTAACCATCTCAACTCAATTTCATATAATTTTGGACCAATTCTATTAAAAAATTTAGTTCGGTAAGAAAGAGAGAGGAATAAGATTGAGTTTTGTTGGGATTCTAATTTAAATATAATTGTTTGAAATGTGTTTGATATAGTTTATTATAAACCATTATATTAGTTTTTTTTTTTTTTTTTGAGAAAATGCGACGAAATAAAATATAAAATTAGTTGTGGGTATTTAGACTTCAAATTTAAATCCGACTCAAATAGGTAAACCTAAGAGTGTATTCGAACCCAGATTTAGATCAGACCCCAATGGGTAGTCCTAAGTGGATATTTGCACTCAATTCAAGCAAGTATTTGATCGACAAATTCAAATCTGACTCAAATAGATACTCTTATGTGATAGAAATTTGGTCCATAAAATTGAATCTAATTTAAGATGGTGTCCTAATGTGGCACCATCTTAACACGGTATGTTAGAAATACATAATTTTATCGACACTAAAAAAGTGAGGAGCCTTTTAAATATTTTTTATAAGATATATAGACTACTCCTTTTTCTACGAATTAATTTTGAGCTGAAATCTATGTTATCTAATATATATAAGGTCTTTTTTTTTTTTTGAGATTACATCAATTGGGAGTGGGGAAGACTCGAACCCTAAACCTCTAAGAAGGTAGGTGAGCATTGATGTCGGTTGAGCTATTACTCTCTTGGCATATATGATGTCTTTTCCCTTCTTATATAGTTATTGTTTTTACTAAATAACGATGATGGCTACTCTTATTAAAGTAGAAACTATAGGAAATATTTATTTATGTTGAATATTATGGATTAGTAATTGCATAATATATATATAATTAACGATGATAAAATAATGCCCCACCCTAATCACGCGTGATTGAAGGAAACATTATTTAACTTAACTGATTAATTTTTCTCATTTAGTCCTCTCATCTTCATTTGAAGTCCAAGCTATTTCATGCACCACATGGTAAATAAATTTATTTTCAAAATTTATGTTATGAACATAATCTCTACCAGATCTGTTTTCCATCTATAATTTGAAGAATCTAGCTGCATGTATTGTACACGTAAAATATTCTTGATCTTTAATTATTTCAACATTAAGATAGGGATAGTTTTGGTGTTTATGGTCGGATAAATTTTGTTGATTGATGCATGTGAACCTCGGTACTAATTGTTTTTACATTTTTTTTTATATTCGTGACTGTCTGGGACAACTTTCGCGTTAATTCTTAGGTAGGTGGGTTCATTATGAATTGAATTCATCATCTTATACATTCAAGACTCTCTTTAACCAATTGAGTCAACCTTTATAGATTAGTGTTGTCGATAGAACAACAAGTTTTCTCAAATCATTATATAATTATGGTTGTTTTAATTCAGATTATTTGAAAAACACGACACTCTAAAGCCTCAAGTAGTAAGTTATTTTGATTGATGAAATAACTTTTGATAAAATAAACCTCTCTCTAATCGCAGAAGTAAACAAATAATAATTGAGAAATTAAAATAATGCAATAAGAAAAGATCAATAAACTGAAAACGAAAAACCAATAAACTAAAAAGTTAACTAAAATTGGTGGTGTGTTTGAGAAACAATATAAAACAGCTAAGTCTAGCTCTGCTACAAATTGTTAGGGACAATTATAATAATAATAATTAGAAAAAATGGAATTATCCACGATTTTCTACGATATTACAATATTTTTCGATTTATACATTTATTTTGGTTGTATGGCAATAGGCCGACCGCCTTTGGGCTGACCCAGAAAATTTTAGTTTTTATTTATTAGTTCGTCAAGTTTATTTTAGGGGATTTTACATGTATATTATAAAAAAATAAAAAAATTTCATGTATAGTATAATTTTCAAACTTATTCATTTGTAGCACAAAAATGATTGATTGCTCTATTCAATCACTTA
>JBBMEF010000025.1:4041197-4074270 GCA_037832685.1 Sicyos baderoa
CAGTTTCTGACAACTGTTCCTGAATATCATCATCTACCTCAACATGTTCAAGACCTTCTACCTCATCTGAATTATCATATTGTTCAAGAACTTCAGTTGCTTCTCTCTCTGGCTGCTGATTTTCCAGATTTTTCTCTAAAACTCAAAACTCACTTTTAAGTATGAGAAGCCCTAATGGGCTTTTAGGTTGGGCTTCACAATATGTGAATATAACCCAACACAAAGCTCCTTCAAAAAAAGTAAGAAGAGATTGAGAAATATTATATATTATTAATATATTATTATTATTATTATTATCTATAATTATGATTGTTATTTTTTTTTTTAGAATGATCATATTTAGAATTATTTTTTAATTTAACCTAAGTTTTCCTACTTTTTATAACATTGTTTTGAAATGTATAGATGTTAATGTTGATTAATCAAGAATTCAACTTTGTTAATAAATTCCTACATTTCTCACACGCTTCTAGACGCATTAATTAATAATTCAAAGCAACAAAAACATGGTCAAAGTCATGAGGATGGGTTCAAAAGATGAAGCAAACGTGTGTCTAAAAAGTCAACCAAATCTCTATTATTGGAATTCAAACCCAACAAACATAATTTACACTTACTACAACGTTTGACTTTTCTAAGCTAATACCTTTGACCATCCGAATGTTTTATGGTAACTAAGCAAGAAACCTTATTGGCTTGGCTGCCTAATTTCTTAAACGCCAATTAATTAATCAATTGTATTAAGATTTAGATTACCGACATTAAAAAATTATTCTTCGTATTTTTCTGAATTTTCAGCTTCGATGTTGTAGAATTGCTCGACAAGAGGGCAGCCAGTGGATTGTTTGACTGGGAATGTCAGAATTTTCAAAGCTCATATTTGTCTTTCTGTAACATTTTTGTTACGCCACTCTTTTATTTATATATAAGATTTATGTCTAATATTTGCTTGTGTTTAATAAAAAAAAAAAATTGACTAATTCAATTAAAATGAATTAAGTTATAAGTTTATTTTGAGTTGCATAATCATTTTTGTTGTTTAAGTAATGTTCGTTTTTAATTATTAAGGCCCCGTTTGATAACCATTTGTTTCTTGTTTTTTGTTTTTCAAATTTAAGCCTATTTTCTCTCAAATTTCCTAAAATTTGTTTCATCATTTCTACCATGTATACATCTTTCTTTAAGGAAGTAGGGGAAGACCAATCAACTTTTAAAAACAAATTTTTTTTCGATGTTTTCAATTAGATAATATATGCATTGATAAAAGGAAAAGAAATGTATGTTGAAGATTTGAATAAACTATTATAAAAGTGTTGAGCGAAGAATTCAAACCTCACTTAAAAAAATAGAAGTAATAAAATATTAACCGTTGATTTCACGTGTGTATATATATCTAAGTACAATTTAGAGAGATCTAAATAGAAATGTTTCAGTTCATCCTTAAAGACAATCGTAGTCATATTGAATGGATTAGTGATGAAATAATTTTATTGTTTCATTGTAAATTAGTTTAACACTAGCGTTATAGGTTCGATCTCGAGAATCAGTACCTGTCTCCTCTTTTAACACTAGCGTTATAGGTTCGATCTCGAGAATCAGTACCTGTCCCCTCTTTTTTGATATGTACTCAAATAATAATAATAATATCATAGTCATAGATTAATTTTGATTGAAGATACCATTTTGCAGCATTGATATTGATGATGTTATTTCATACAATAATTGTCGATTTTTTTTTTTTATATATTCTAACCATATAAATCGAAAGATGGCTCCAAACATGTAATGTCAAGCTTAGAAACACTAATGCTGAATACGTACTTAATTGATTCTAAAAAAAAAAACGTACTAAATTGATATTTCTAATGAATATGAACATCCAAATCTGCAAATATAATACAAAATTTTATTAACAAAAACTAAAAAGAATAAATTTATAAAAGGGACATCTCCCAAAAGGTTTCATATCAATGGAGATGATTGTCATCACTTATATACCCATGATCTTTCCCTCATCTAACCAACGTGGGATACTTTGTTTGCATCCTAACATTCTCTCTTCGAACAAAGTTCCACCAAGCTTCTCTAGCGGTTCAACTTATGATTCAAAACTTGAGGATTCAAACCCTCCACTAAAATAAAGATCGAGCCTCCCCTCAAATGGACAATCTGTCTAAATGTAGATAGACCAGATTTTCACGCTGACTATTGTATCTGACTAACTCCTTTTCTCCTGAGAGTATACCCCTAGTCAATTCTTCTAGCTTACATCCAAACCAATCTCCTCTTTTTCTGAGAGTACACCGCCAGTTTAGTAAAGGTAGAACAAATTTTCGTCTTCGGGTTCCAAACGTTTTTATTCTACACTACAATGTTTTTCTACCAACATGATTATGTTTTGGGCACGACTCTGATACCAATTGATAATGATGACAACCCTACCCGTATCTCTACATTGATATGATATTGTCCACTTTGGACATAGACCCGCATGGCTTTGTTTTTTTGGCATCCTTCAAAAGATCTCATATCAATAGAGATGGTTGTCATCACTTATATACCCAGATTTCCCCCTCATCTAACCAATGTAAAATACTTTATTTGCATCCCAACATAATTTAATAAATCTCAAATTTGCGGGTTTAGATTTTATTTGTGAAAAGAGAATTGCATATTAGTAAAAAAAAATACTACTTTTGTTGTGGGATAAAGTTTTGCAAATTGATAAAATAAAATAGAGAAAAGATAATTTTAAAAATAAAAAATAAAATAAAATATATTTCCAATCCATATCAGAATTTGAATTCCAACCAATAAACCAATGACGTTAACATTTTAAAGATATTTTAAAAAGAAAAAATAAAATTGATTATGAAATAAACCTATTTTCAATCACGTTCCCCCATTTGCTCGGGTACAATCTCACGGGTTTATGGCAAGATTTATAGTAATACAAAATATTTTACTCATTAGAATTTGGCAAACCGGTAACAAAAATATTAAACAATTCCTCTCTTGGGTACGTTCAATAAAATTGTTGAAATTAAACACGGTAACACTAAAATAATTTCCAAAATTTAATTGACCGAATGACGTTTTACGTGTCAATGTCACCCAACAGGGAGGTACAACTTGTGGGTCATGAATGTGCATGAAATTCAATAATGTTTTTTTTTTTTAAAAAAAAATAGAAATTCAATAATGTTGTATCTTATAAAATTATTGAATGTACAGGGCACGTGTCAAACATTTTTTATTATTAATTTATTATAAATATTTTTAATTCATCAAAATTCTAGTCAATGATATAGATGTTTTCTAAAATGGTAACTCAATATTATCATTATACATTTAATATTCAAGAGATTTTATGTTCCAATAACCAATCTCGTTTGTTGTAATTTAAAAAAAAAAAAAAAAAAAAAATTGTTTTTGTTTATCTGAAAACAGACTTTTTTTTATTATTACTTTTTTAAATTTAGTTCAACGACTATGACTTCAGGGTGGGTATTGTACACTAATGCTCCTCATCTATTTGGCATATATTTTGGTATTAATTTATTGCAACTTGATAATATGATTTTTTTTTGGGAAATTTGCATGTATATTACAATAAAGCAAAAAAATTACATAAATAGCAATTTTTTGAAAATATTTGTAAATATAGTAAAATCAAATTTATACACTCCATCAATAGTGTCTAATAGACTCCATCAATAGACTCCATCAATAGTGTCTACTCTATCAATAGCATTTGATAGATTCCATCAATAGTGTCTGATAGACTCCATCAACAATGTTTGATAGAGTCTATCAAAAAAAAATTGTTATATTTGCAATATTTTTAAAAGTTGCTATAATTCTAATGTGGAGTAGAAAATTTGCCATACACTCCAAATTTCCTTTCTTTTTCTGAGTATATATTTATTTATTGGCTGAGTAAAAAACAACGGATAATTAGGAACAAAACTATCATAGTATTGTATGATTCACTTTTTTTTTTTTTTTTTAATATTATTAATTCAACTATTGTATTATTTACTTATTTTCAGCCTTACAATCATTTATTTAAAAATGAATAATTCAGTATTGGATTATTGCGACCGAAACAGAAAGATTAAAAGTAAAAGAAACATAGTGTTTCACAATAAATGTTTGGTTTTCCAAGTAGAAGCAAACACAATCAAAATTATTAATAAACTAGAGCTTTTTATATTGCATAAACGTACAAAGGTTGTCTTGCCAATTTTGAAAGCGCTCATTATTTTTTTTCACAAAGAACAAATAAGAATTTACTAACTATAAAAATATATTTCCATTTTTAATAGAAATTTGAGGCAGTGGGCAATTTAAAGTTAAAAATGAACCCAGAAACAATTTCATTTCTCCTAGTGTGTTTTTCCTATTTCTGATAACAAAAACACTATGAAGAACTACCCAATCTCCCTTGTGATTAACTTAATTTCAAATTCATATTGTATTAGGATCCACGATAGAAATTGTCGCACATTGAAAAAGTAGAGAATTCAACAAATATTTATAAGATAGGTGGATTATTTTTCTCATTATCAATTAGTTTGAATGTTTATACTATCTAATATATTATAATAAAACATAAATTCAAACGGGTATGCATTTAGATAATCATCATGAATTAAGTTCATAATTTTTTAATTCTTAACATTTTTTACCACTATTATAAATATATTAAAACCTAAATAAAATAATAGAAGCTTGATGATTAAATCATTATTAATCAATAGCTTAACCCTTCATATCTATTAGATTAAAAATATACTCTATACAAGAGGCACGTTAAAGAAAGGAAATATTTTTTTGTCTCTACAGCTTAATTTAGCAGAACAAATGAACAGAATATATTCCAATGTCAAAAATAAACCAAACAGATTTAAAGGTTAATTAGACCCACATGTAAACACCGACTACGCAAAAAACCTAATTGGATAATACTTGCCTTTTACATTTGCAAATTGCGAGCTTTAGTTTCCTTTTTCTAAAATTAAAAAAAAAGAAAGAAAGAAGAAGTTTGCAAATTGGACAAGATAAGGGTAGGCTTGTCAATTATTTAAAAATAAATATATTTTTGGACGAACATTTTATGTTATACATTAAACGGATATAAGAAACCGTTGGAGATACTCACCTGGTAGCAATTGTCCCACATTGGAAAGGTAGAGATTCTACAATTCATTTATAAGAGATATGGAATAATTTCCTTATTACCAATTGGTTTTGAGGTAGAACTTCATATTCTCCAATATGATATTAAAGTTCGGATCCGACCCTAGCAAAAAGTAAGCTAAAGCGGGTCTTCGGTCCACAAATTCGAACTAGGGAATGTTGGAGATAGGTATATGGAATACCCCCTCATAGCCAACCCACATTCTCTCACACAATTGCCACAAAGTGAGTATCTCCCACGTAAACCTATATAGAAAACCATTGCTAACAAACATGAGGAAATTTTGATTTTAAAAAATAGAAAATAAAAACTAAAATCCAAATCATAAAATTTAAATTTTAACATATGCCTATTAAAGGGTCTAAATAATTTTATTCTAACTAAATATATAATAAAGTGTTATGCATTTATTGAATTCTTTTTCATAATTGAAAAAGAAACTTACTTTTTTTAATACACGAAATATACTTTCTTTTTTTACTTACCTACTTAGCTTGGATTATTTTGACGTTATCTTTAATAATTCATCAATCTTGATAACGTCTTTCTATTCAGTTGAATAAATCACACATTAGAGAAAAGCTTACTATGATTTCCAATTTCCTTATATTTTAGTTTGTTTTCTTTACTTCATTATTCTTCAACTACCTTAAAATTAATTGACAATGAAAAGAGTAATTCATATCTCTCCGTGATGTCACTTAGTACTCCTACCATGATGTCACTTATGTGGCATATTCAGTGTCACACATTTCATATATATTTTTTTTAGTGTATCTACTAGGATCCGATCTCGAAACTAACCACCATATCAATCTAATTTAAAGAGTTTAATCGGTTGACCATCAAGCTACAATGCCGATCTCATATCTTTTTTTTACTTTATATTTATTATAAAAATTAAAAAAAAAAATATGTAACTTCATATGAATAACATTATAATGGGATACTACCCGAAATGCATCTAAATTCTTCTCCATAAATTATTAACTGGTTTTGTAAACAATATTAAAATTAATGATTGATTAAAATTATATTATTAAAAAAAACAGAAAAAAAACCCCGATGAGTAGGCGAAGAAAACTATGTAATTGCAATGCAACTGTCACAAGTTTTAACTTATTGAAGAAAAAAAAAAAAAAAAGCAAAATTGTTTCGAAGCATACTAACGCCGGCAGCCGGCAATGTCGCCAATAAACAAATTCGCCTGTAAAGGCCCGCGTGGTCCTCACTCGAAGACAAAACATAGTCTGACCTGGCACAAACATGTGGGCCCCCACTTGTTCTCTCCTCAGCCGACAAGCCTACGTGTGTCAGCCCCACATGTCCCCTCTTCCTTCTCTGCATGACGTGTATTTTGACGTGGCTTTTCTCGCCCTTCCAATTGCTATATAAAACCCCCATCTCCTCCTCCATCTTCACCACACTCACAAATTCACAGCCCTCTTCGAATTTCTCCAATTTCTCTTCTCTATTTCAGCAATGGCCGTTGATTCCCCTCTTTCGTCTCCGCTCGGCCCGCCGGCTTGCGAGAAGGACTCGAAAGCCCTTAAGTTCATTGAGGAAACCACCCGTAATACCGACTCGGTTCAGGAGAGGGTGCTGGCTGAGATCTTGACGCGGAACGCTCACACTGAATATGTGAACCGCTTCCGGCTCAATGGCGCCACCGACCGGGATACCTTCAAGTCCAAGGTCCCGGTCGTTACCTACGAGGATCTCCAGCCCGACATCCAGCGTATCGCTTATGGCGATCGCTCTCCTATTTTTTCATCCCATCCAGTCTCCGAGTTCCTTACCAGGTGGGTTTTTATTTTTGAATTATTCTTGAAGTTCAATTTTTTAGATTTATGAAATTTATGAAATTTATGAAATGGGGTTTATTTTTTATTTTTTATTTTATTTTAAAATTATTATTATTATTATTATTAAAGTTCAATTTTCTAGATTTATGAAATTTATGATTTTGATGATTTAATTTACAGTTCTGGAACATCTGCTGGGGAGAGGAAATTGATGCCGACAATTAAGGAAGAAATGGAACGCCGTCAGTTGCTTTACAGTCTTCTCATGCCCATCATGAACCTGTAAGAAAAATTAAATCTTTTTTTTTTTTTTTGGAATTTTTACAATAGTTTATTTTGTGGGAATTGAAGGAAATTTGACAAATAATTATAAAATTTTCAGGTATGTGCCGGGGTTGGACAAAGGGAAAGGGCTCTACTTTTTATTTGTGAAGGCTGAAACCAAGACCCCTGGTGGGCTAGTGGCTCGGCCAGTGCTGACCAGCTACTACAAAAGTGACATCTTCAAGACTAGACCCTATGACCCTTTCAATGACTACACCAGCCCAAACCAAGCCGTTCTCTGCGCTGATTCCTTCCAAAGCATGTACACTCAAATGATATGTGGCCTCTTGATGCGCGACCAGGTCCTCCGCGTCGGTGCTGTCTTCGCCTCCGGTCTCCTCCGTGCCATCCGCTTCCTCCAGCTCAATTGGAAGGAGTTGGCGCACGATATCGCCACCGGCACCCTAAACCCTAAAATCACCGACGCTTCTCTCCGTGATTGCATAGTGTCTAAATACCTAACAAACCCGAACCCGGAGCTTGCTGATTTTATCTCCAAGGAGTGCGCCACGGAGGAATGGGAAGGGATTGTCACAAGAATTTGGCCTAACACTAAATATCTTGATGTGATTGTGACTGGAGCCATGGCTCAGTATATTCCCACCTTGGAATTTTACAGCGGCGGTTTGCCCATGGCTTGCACCATGTATGCGTCTTCTGAGTGCTATTTTGGTGTTAATTTGAAGCCAATGTGTAAACCCTCGGAAGTGACCTACACCATCATGCCAAACATGGGCTACTTTGAATTCCTCCCGCACGACGCCTCGTCCCCTCCGGTCCTCTCCCGGGACTCCCCGCCTCGACTTGTCGAACTCGCGGACGTGGAAGTCGGGAAGGAGTACGAGCTCGTGATCACAACTTATGCGGGACTGTGCCGCTACCGAGTTGGTGACGTGCTCGAGGTAACGGGGTTTCATAACGCAGCCCCACAATTCCGATTTGTGAAACGGAAGAACGTCCTTTTGAGCATCGATTCGGACAAGACTGATGAGGCTGAGCTGCAGAAGGCGATCGAGAACACTTACTCGCTTCTTCGGGAGTTCAACACGAGCTTGGTGGAATACACGAGCTATGCTGATACCAAAACAATTCCAGGACATTATGTTATATATTGGGAGCTTCATGTCAAAGACGTTGAAAATTCTCCTCCTGATGAGGTTCTAAACCAATGCTGCCTGATTATTGAAGAGAGCCTCAACACGGTGTACCGACAAGGCCGAGTCGCTGACAACTCGATTGGACCACTCGAAATCAAGGTGGTGAAAAACGGAACCTTTGAAGAGCTAATGGACTACGCGATCTCAAGGGGCGCTTCAATCAATCAATACAAAGCACCACGGTGCGTAAATTTCACACCTATTGTCGAACTCCTCGACTCTAGGGTGACTTCAGTGCACTTCAGCCCATCGAAGCCGCACTGGACGCCAGAACGACGACGTTGAGAGCCAAGAAGAAAAGAAACCAACCAACAAAAATAAGATAAATTATAATAATTCACATTAAAAAAGACCCATAGGTATAAAAAGACTATATATGATGATGATGATGATGTAGCAGCTAAAAAGAAAAGGATAGAGTTTGAGTTTGTTGGATTATGCATATGGCTTTTAGAAGTGTCTTTGATTTTAGGGTTTTTTTTTAGAATGAAAGTTTCAAGTTGATGTGTTTGTGTAATAAGGTTCAAGTAATGTCTAAAATATGGGCTTCATGATGTAATTGTTCTCTTACATATGTGTCTGTTGGTCTATTTGCATCTTTTTGTCTTTGTCTTTCTTTCCTTTTTAGAGTAAAAGAGAGAGAGGGGGAAAGAAAAATGAAAAATAAATATATTTGTTGAGTTTAAAGTATTCTAAATATGGGTTTTGATTGGTGGAAATAATTAAATACATTATGAAATATATTTGTTGTTGTTGCTTCTTCCATAAAGCAACAAACACTGCATATTTCTATCACTCTAAGTCTGTCCACTCAATTCATTAGATGCATTGCATGTATCTATTTTTGTATTTATTCATGATTAAATGAACAAATTATTCATATTGAGTATTTTAGATATGTGTTTCATAATCATTCGGTAACTTTTTTCAGAAAAGAGAGTAATCATTCTGTAAATTGTAATACGAAAATAAGGATATTTTTTTTCACTAAACAATTATGGGTGGCTACCATAAAGTTTCGAGCTTTAAAGGAGCTCTAAGGAATATATCTTTTAATGAGCTAATGTTCATATAGCTAAAAATAAAATGTGTTTTGAGGGTTGGAGTTAAAAGAAATTACTAATTAAAATTTAAAAAAAAAAAAAAAAAAAAAAAAAAAAAAAAAAAAAAAAACACCCCACGTGGTCAGTGAATCACTTTAAACAACTTTGCATCCTAAAAAATTATTATTATTAGGGCAAATTATAGATTTGGTCTTTATATTTTATTTTTTTGGAAAGGGTCTTTATAGTTAAATTTTATTCATTACTATAAAAAACTAGAATTTGGCCCCTAAATTATAAAGAAAGTTTGAATTTTCTCTATGATTTTAAAAAACTAAAACTGATTCAATTGATTTAATAGAAACCTAAGCTAACAAGAGTTGTAACGCAATATTATTAGTATACACTTAATAAACATGAGATTTTGAGTTCGAATTCCTTCCCAATTATAATTTCAAAAAAAAAAAACCCAAAAAATAATCATCCAGGCGAATTAAATATTTATGAAAAACTATTTAATAATAACATTGTGTTTTTTTTTAAAGAATAATAACATTGTCTTTTAATCATTGTTGTTCCATATACATCATTTGTATAGGAATAGTTAACCGCCTCTACTTACTTAATTGCCCACAATTATAAATAAATTCAACTACTTTTTTATCTTATCAAATTATATAAATTAAATTTGAGATTTTAGAGTTATATAAATTCAATTCTAATTTATGGTAAAAAAAAAAAAAACTTAATTATAATTTTATAGAATAAATTTAGCTTGAGAAATTAACTTCTTTTCAAACAAAAGTTATACTTTACCGGTTATTATTATTTTAAAAATCTGCAGGTAGAATAGTCTTGTCGACAAGCCAAGAACATTTGTGCGTGGTCATTGATCATTTATTCATATTGGATGGTTTCTAACTAATTTAGGATACTTCGGTGCCTAATCTAGAGACGGACGTGGTTACCTCGTTTAAAAAAAAAAAACAAATTTACAATAAATATTTTTTAAAAAAAGTTTTCATGAGCATTTTTTTTTTTTTTTTTTTTTTTTTGTTGAGAAATTCATGAGCATTTTTTACGATTTACTTAAAAATTCTAGTTTCCTTATTTGTGTTGTTGGCTTGCTCTTATCATTTTCTTCTTTTTTTTTTATGATATTTTGCACATTTGAAGTTCTAGCTAAAGTCTTTGAAAACTAAAAGAAATGTATCTTTTAGAAATCTTTTAATTTCATTAATAAATTTGGCTAGGAATTAAAGAATGTTTTTTTAAAAAGTGAAGTAGATTACATATATAAAGGAAACTAGGTTTAAATAAACTTTATAAATGTATGCATAAAGTACTTTAATTTTCAAATACAGAGAATATGTCAGAATTTTAGAGTTGTTTTTCAGATGCAATTCCAAAAAGCTGAAGGTTACTTTTAAAATTACTTTAGACATGTTCGGTGTTTTCAGATTTTTTTTTTTTTTTTTTTTTGAAAAGCTGTGTTTTCAGATCTTATCGTCTTTCTACAAATTATTGTCTTTTTTGTTTCCAAAAAAGAAAAAGAAAAAAAAAAAGTCTTTTGTTATTATTATTTCTACCAAAATTTGATAATTATATATAATGAACGGGTCAAATATTTCTCATACATTGATTTTTTAAATTACCTTCAAATACCTAATTAGTTTTTTTGAACTCCTCTACCAGTCACACCCAATCAAATAAATTAAAATCCACATTTTTTTAATATGGTAAAATTCTCATATTTTCAATTTGAAACCAGGTAAGGATCTTCAACGTAATATTAAATTATATTTACAAGAGCCCAGACTAGTTTATACAAATATCTTGACTATTTCCACTAAGTAGTTGCTTGACATATTTGAGTATATCGGTAAGAAAATAATTCTTAAAGTAGATAGTCGCCATGAATTCAACTAATAATTTTCTAATCGTCTAAAATATACTTGATCATGTTTTTTAATATATGAGTGTCTTAATTAACTTATAGACATCTAAACTATTTTTATTATGTATACAACTTAACCCTACAACATTTGGATGTGAAGAAAATTCATAGAAAATCAAGTCTTACCTTGAATAGTCATTATGAATTGAACTCATAACATTTAGTTTTTCAGAGTTCTCTTAATTATTGGTTAAATCTATTACATTATAAGTTTGGTTTTATATTTCTAGGAAGTCCGGGTTCTTTTACCCTAAAAAAAAAGTCTACCAAATGGGTTGGTGGTGCGATTGGTTATCTGATTTGGTGTTAATCCATTTTCATTTGACAGTCACACGCGTTCACTTTGTAGTTCAATTTATTATTATTAATTTTAATGGGAAGTATATAGAGGAAACATGTTCCTTGTGTGTGTCGGACTAGGATGTTTTTGGTGCGTGAAAAAGGCTTACATATTGAGGCATCAATTTTGGTTTTGGTCCTTTTATGGTTTGGAGGCACCCGCTTTGCTCGCTTCTCCATGGCCGGAATCCTTATTCTCTTGTCTCTTTCTCAATCTTTCACATTTATTATTTTACTTTTCCTACTCTTTATTCCTTTTACCACATTATCTTTTTACTAGTTTCAAATTATTAAATTTTAGAAAAAATATTTCTAGTCCGCAAACTTTAGCATTCCTACTCATTTTTAAAAAATATTTCATACATAGTAATAAAATTATAATTTAGTTGAAATCTATCAATTTCATTTGATTCATTTGATTGAAATTTACTCTTTTTTTTTATATATTCGTGACTGTCTGAGCCAACTAGCATGCACATCAGCTAATATTACATTCATGCATTATCAATTTTGTGCTACGAGATCATTGAAACGCTTTCGAAAATTCGTAGACTTGCTAAATAAAATATTGAATGTTAGTTTAGTATATGACTAAAAAGAATTAATTTTATATCTAATAAATCAATTAATTCTTAAATTGGTTAGATATAAAATCAATATTTTAAGAATTTATTAGATATTTTTAAAGTTTTAAATTATTTAGCACACAAAAATTAAAATTTTTAAGGCTTATTAAATAAAATTTAAAATTTAGAGACTTTGTATCGGAATATAAAAGCGTTTTTTTTTTCTTTTTTTTTTTAAATAAAAAAAATCTACAACTCAAAACATAAGTCTTCAAATAGGCAACTCTAATAACAGATAAACCAAATAGAAACCAACAATATTCAAATAACAAAAAACCTCTAAAAGCTCCACATACAAAACATTATAGAGAGATAGATGGAGATGTTAGTTTATAAATTAGGTATACTACTGATTTCTTGTTGTCAATTAATATTTTGAGACGAATGTCCATATAATCTAATATGTTATTAAAGTACATTAAATTCAAATGGGTATTCGATCTAATGAAAATAAAATTGAGATATAATTTAAGACTGATAGTCCAAAAAGAGGTATCGATCTTGAGGAGCATATTGAGAATCTCTAGTGTTTATAAAATAGGTAGACTACTCCTTTCATTGCCAATTTATTTTAAGATGGGTGTCCACACTATCTAATAGGAGCACCTTATGAAAGAACCAACAATTTGACAACAAGCGGTTTCACACTTGTAATTTAACCCAAAAGATTATTGAGAACGGGTTACTAGTTGTCTAATTTTAGAAACAATCTCTAGGGATTGACTATACGATTTTTGTGTTTAAATGCATGTCTAAACTTCAAATCCTGAAGTGAAATAAATTAATTCTCTTACGACTCAATATTCAACCATATAACTCACCATTTTTTTTTCCTTTTGTTTTCTTTTCTCCCTTCCACATAATCCAAATCTCCTTTTCAATGGAAATTATTTCGTTTATCATTGCATTCTATGGGCGGTGGGATATGAGCGATGTGTATTCAAATTACAGCATGGTGTCGCTTGACGTGGCTAATGGATGCACAATATCTCAACTTTTTTCATCCATCAGTGACCGTCTCGAACTCAACGAGGGGTTCCAAATTTCAAGCTTATGCATTTACAAATTGGGGTTTGTCAAAAGCAAGGTTATACATCTAATTGAAGATAGTGATGTTCGGTGAATGCTCATTGGGTTTCGCAACGGGCTATATAGCGACTATTGCATTATAGTTGAAATCACAACCATGCATACATCTATGTACAGCCCAGCGATGCAGTACTGTTAGATCCGGGTGCGACGAAAGTGAGTACAGTGTTTCCCAAATAAGGACGACTAGAAGGAAACACTCTATAAGTTAGCACTGAGTAGAAGCTTTCAGTTTAGTACCACAAAGTCTAGCAAGTCACAATTTACTGCGGTATGCATTCACGAGACTTGCAACGGGTACGTTCATGCGTCTGTCTATAGGGGGCAGCAATATTTGCGGTGTCAATTTGCTCTTTTGTTATTGATTTGTCTTGTCAATACGTGCAAACTGGTTTCGACTGCGTGGGATGGGGTTGCATGTTTCATACGTATGTACA
Organism: Sicyos baderoa; assembly: GCA_037832685.1. Taxonomy (NCBI): domain Eukaryota; kingdom Viridiplantae; phylum Streptophyta; class Magnoliopsida; order Cucurbitales; family Cucurbitaceae; genus Sicyos; species Sicyos baderoa. The sequence goes on from JBBMEF010000025.1 coordinate 4,055,178, forward strand.
ACAAGGTAAAAAAATCGAATTCAAATTTGTATATTTCATCCATTTTTTTATTTAAATTTTGTTTAAATGAAAATTTTAAATTCATATTCTTTGGAATTCTGGTGAGAAATTTGTTTTATATTTAAATTTCAATTCCCTTTAAATATTGAATGGTTGTTACAATAAATCATATTTAATTTTAGGAATAATTCATAAAGAAAATTAATGAAGTTAAAGTATATGGGTATATTAGTCCATTATATATTTAATTATTTAAAGTTTAATTTTTAAATAAAAAAATGGACATATATTTAAATACAAAAAAGTCATAGACTTTTAGTTAAGTTGCTTTCTTAAATTAGACAGTTTCCAAGTTCTCCTAAGATTATCACCCATTTCCATTGAGACTCAGCATCTTGTTTCTAAATTTATTTAGTGAACCAATGTTTTTTGAGTTTAGGTTAATTAATATTTGAAGCATGACTATGTATTCTTTTTATTATTCTTCAACAATTTTTAGAGTTAGATGATTTGAATTCGTAACCATTGAATTACTAAAATTAATACCTTTTCGTAATTAAAACTATGTTTTATTTTGTTTTTGTTTTTTTAGAAGCTATACTATTGATCTAGGTATGGTGTCTATTTTTCTTTCTCTCCTTTCTACTTTTGATTTAATATTTTAGTTTACTTTGGGTTAGCAAACTCGACAAGTAATTTTCCATTTTTTTCTTTTTAAGGACTTTAATGCATTGAATGAATTAGGGTAAGGATTAATGGCAATTATTTTTAGCCATTTGCCAATTTAAATTGAATACGTATTGACTAAAAGGATGGGCAAGCTAAGCTCTTGTCCTATTAAATAATTGTGTCCTTTTCTGACAATTAATTAAATAAATTTAAATTAACTTTAGAGATTAGTTGAGTTTGTTACGTCAAGATTGATGCTTAGCTAGGTGCATGTGTTTGTTGTCTTTAAATTAAATGTTGGGAGGATAAACCAAATTTATGAAATAAGAGAGTTTTTAGCCGCTCATTATTAATTATTAATAAAACCCTAATCTAAATTGCCTTAGTTATATATAATTGTGCAAAGGGCTTTGGTGACAACATATCCCATAATATATTCAGTAAAAAAAAAACATATCCCATGGTATATAGATATTTTAAAAAATTACCTAATTAATAAAATAATTTGGTAATTGATCCCACGTATATTTCACAAACCACCAATCAAATTGCAACAACGTAAAAAATAATAAGACATGTTTAAGAGAACAGCTTTTACTTCAAAATAATAATAATAAATATAATAATAACTTTTCAATTTCTGCAAGTATTTATTTATGAAGGTTATGAGTCTGTCCCCTAAATGTCTATGCCACTATATCAATTTTTCCCTTGGATCTTAAAGGATTGATTAAGATATTTAAATTTTGATTCTTTTAGTGAGGCGATGACTCTACATCATGTCATTTGTAATAGATAAGTTCCTAATTTTCTACGATAAGATTCAAGAACTAAAAATATGCCATATAAAAATATATAAATTTATATGTTTCACTCACGTTGTATTACTTAAAAAATGTATTAATAATTATATGTACGGGTAGAGGGAATGGACCAACAAACTCTACACAGATGGTACAACTGATTAAAATAGATTAACACCAAATAAAATAACCAACTGTGCCAAATTTACACAATCATTTATTATATATTTTTTTAATATATATGTTGAAGGAGGAAGACCAACAAACTCTACATAAAGGACATTATTACTCTAAAATAATATGAAAGCTAAATACAAATTTCTAAGCTTGAATTTAGGACAGTAAAGATAAAATAAAATAACATCAATCAAGGTAACCAACTGTGCAACCGATCCGTTTGGTTACACAATCATTTAGTTAGAGATCAATTTCAACTTTTAATAGTAAGAAAGGCTTAGGAAAAAACCCAAATTTTATAACTTAAAATGACACTAACACTTGCCACGAAACTATACATTTAAATTGAGTTTTTGGAGAAAATGAACATTTAAAGGGCATTTATGTACGCTGGAAGAAAGATTTAACTAGTACCTAAATTTCTTACAAAAAATCAATTTTCTTAAAAGGGTTACTCTAAGAATCATTCAAAAAAATGCAATATAAAAACCATATGGAACTAGTTTACTTAATAATGACGTAAATCAAATACCGATTAAGCGACCAAGACAAGAAGGTGGGTGACAATAATAACCTAATAAAAGTATTTAAAAGGAGATTAAAGTGGTAAAGTAAACTTTGAAATTTACCACATTGTCCCTCAAAGTGACTTAGCTATATTAAAGGATTACCTTTTAAGTATTGGATTGTCTCAATCACATAATTTAACTTGAATCTTACAAGAAAATGTCTTAACTTTAACTATCTTGATCTTAACAAATTCTTCTTTTCACATTGGTATTTTTGGTTCACTTTTGGCGTAAAAAGATGGAGAAGAGTATTCTAATTTAAGCACTTTTCAGCGGTTTCGAATTAAAGATCTCTCAAAGAAGCATGTTTTGGAGTCATTTGCCTCAACTGCTGAGCTTCCTCTTGGAGACAAATCTAGTCACCAATTTGTGACCTTTTGAAGTTCATCTTCTTCTCTTTGATGGGAAATTATGAATGAGAGAGCTCATTTTATATTCTGATAGTGAAATAGGGCTAGTCCCAAACCACTTTATTCTAATGTGCTATTTCTACTCCATCTACTTCTTTGTTTTATTTAGATTTCATCTCATTGTTTAAATTTAAGCATTTAAATCTGAAATTTAGAAATTATATTCCAACACGATTGAATATAAAAAAAAATGATTGAAATTTAATTTAAATTTGATAAACTCAAAAAGCCACATCTTGAAGAGATATGTTGATGATATCTTACAATAAAAAAGTAAAGATATATTGAAGAGACGGGTTGATAATCTTACAATAAAAAAGTGAAGAAATATCGTAAGATTTAAACAATTGATTTTGAGATAGAACTCGTACTATCTAACACACGTGTTCAAGACGGGTTCGAATAATTAATGTATATAATGAGAGCAACTAGAACAGTGTTGGAAGCCTTTGTTCCCTTGAAGTTAGACATTATCTTTTAAAGGAAAAGGAAATGGAACCAACACTTTCAGCTCGACAGTACAAAAACAGCAATATTACTGTTACTGTTACTGTTACTGTTTTGTAAAAAGCCAAAGTGTGTTATGTCGTCTTCTTTGTTTTTTTCTTGTAAATTATTTTTTACCATTGTCGACCCTTTCTCCAAATCTTTTTGCTACCTTTTTTTTCACTTTTCCTTTTTTATTGTCTTACTTAGCACAGTGAATAAGACTTCTCATTTTTTACCTTTTTGCTACTTCAAATCGTGTCTCCCAACTGTTCCATTGCCAACTGAAAAAGAAAGGAAACATTTTGAGTACAAGCTCGGAAATGTTTTTAGTTATGTTCATGTTAGTATACAAAAATGTCAATTATTTTTTTTTTTTTTTTAGAGGAACAAAATGTCATTGAAACTATTAAAATAACAATTTATTTTGGAAATAAAGATAGAGTTACAACAATAAACAAAGAGCTCCAACATTTAATAGGTGGGTCATTCCTCTCATTTTAACTGTTATGAAATCGACAATCATCAATCGAAATGAAAACGTAAACAGATAATATACGAAAACGAGAAAGGGTAGAAGAACAGAAATCACACAAGGATTTACGTGGTTTACTAATATTGTGTTAGCTAATCCATGGGCGGAGATGGAGAACAATATTATTGAGAGGAGCGTGTTAGGATCTCACAAATGCCCCATATTGGAAAGTGGGAGAGTCCAACATCGATATAAAAGAGATATGAGTTACTCCCCTAATTGCCAATTGGTTTTGAGGTGGAACTCCATATTCTCTCTCATGCTATCATAGCCCATAAAGCCCAAACGGATATTCGGTCCAATAAAAATGAAATTGAGATCCGATTCAAGATTGGTGAGCCCAAAAGAGGCATCATCTTGAGGGGGCATGTTAGGATCTCACAAATGTCCCACATTGGAAAGTGAGAGAGTACAACATCAATATAAAAGAGATATGAGTTACTCCCCTAATTGTCAATTGGTTTTCAGGTGGGTCGGATTACAGAGTTTACATAATCAACAAGTGAAAGTCATAATTGGCTAGAGGTTAAGTCGGGCTTATATACATTGCGCCCTCACTAAACCCTATTTACAGAATGCGTAAACTAATCAGATGCAGTTGTGCAAGGCGGAATGCGCTCGTGCATAAGAATGCATTCACACGCAACAGATGCGTAGGGGCAGCGAAACCCACGACTAGTAATCGCATGAACATCAATGCGTTCAAAGCATATTTGCAACATTAACTATTTTTTTTATTGAAAATGTGTAAATTAATTTTGACATAGAATTACATAGCAATTAATACAATAAATTGTATTAATTCTCTATAAACAGTTGTCAGTCATCATAAAGTAGTCTCTATACAAATAGTTCATATATTATGATAGTATATTATACACCCATTTTTCTAAAGAGGTTTCAAATGATATCCCGTGATGTTTATTTATTTCAAAATCAATTCTTTTTCATATATTATTTTAATGGCTCAACAATCTTCGTGTTAGAGTATTAACATATAATCCATTAATATTATATATATTATGATAGATATTATATATATTAAGTTGTAAAGGGTGTGGTATATTTGTGACTCCATCAACTCTATTAATGCAGTTCTCTTCTCGTACCCAAATTGTGAAATCTACGATGAAAAATAATTTGATCGATATAATGTGTTAAAAAATGTGGGTATGAAAATTTGTATATTCAAGAGATAGTTTAGACAGTGAAATTGTAAATAAAGGACATGACTTGGGTACTTTTTCATAATTTTAAAAACAGAATACTATGAGAACGTAAATCAAACGGATATATATATATATATATATATTTTCTAACCCAAGTTTGTGCAATAGAGATGTATGTTGGGTTATAAACAAAGTAATCTCATGTTAATTAGGTAAGAGAAAGTCATGTATAAACGATGACAATCATTTTTTTTAGTGTGAGATATTTTAGGTAAAAAAAAAAAAATTACAAGAAGGCATACTTAAAATGAACGTTATCAGTATGAAGATCTATTCATAATTAATATTTTCATCAAATGGTATCAAAATAATGCTCTAACTTAAACTTGTCAAAAGAGTCATCATGTTTGAAGAAAGAAGTTAGGATTTTAAGAGTTTGGAGACATAATCGTGATAGAGTTATATAGAAAGAGACCTTTCAACTTCATCAGGTGCTCTATAGAAGAGAAGTTGCATCGATGAGGTATAATGAAAATGACTATTTAAGAAGATAATTGATTACTCATCAAATATCAAACATAAAAGACGAAAAGAAGTTTAGTAGTCTTTCGATTGATGGATACAAAGAAGATCATTAATATATAAACATAACATATGAAATCTTTTAAATTAAACAAAAAATAAACCCATAAAAACTTATGCCTAAATGGAAAACATCATACCAATGGTAATCCATGTCATTCTCCTAATGAAGTTTGGGTATGCAAATAAAAAAAATAAGGTGATAGCTAGCTAGAAAGTGAAAAAGAGAGATAAAAGAAGGTGATATGTTGGCATAAAAAATGAAAAACCAAATAAATAAAAAGAGATGGTCCAATTAGGCCCAATTTTCTGGACCATGAACGGGCCCAATCGGCACCGGGTCGGTTTTCCTTTCACTGTAAAGAGCGGGAGGTAATCGTTGCTCTGTGAACCAGCCTGACGCGTTCCCCTCCACTATAGGAACCGTAAGATTCGAGCTTTAGCCCAAACCAAACGGTCCACCAACTCATCACTTGAAACGGGCTGGCCCGGAATGTAACCATCTGAACCCGGCCCAGCTTTTGGGCTAAAGTTCCATCCCTTTGTTGCCCTTACTCAAGTTACAAGCTTACGTGACCAAGCTCGGCGATATATCCATTATATGTCCTATAATTAATAGTGTAAATTATGCTTAAAAATTAACAATGTGGGACTTTGTGAAAAAAATTCATGGTCAGGACTTAAAATACATCATTTTTAGGTTAATTTGATTTGGGTAGAAGACGAATATTTTGAAACAACTACTGGAAAATATTATTTTCTCCTTTTAATGTTTGAGAATGGAGAACCATGGGACAAGACTACGCATTACTAATAGGTGTTGTTGAGTACCCGCTCAATGAATGCAATGTTCATATTGATATTGTTGAGTACCTACACTTGTTGTCGTCTTTGTAAAGAGATAGTCTAGAAACCTTCAACATTTCATCGAGCTTGATTGTTGGCTAAACAAATGATATTAGTTGAGATAGCGTAGATGCGTGAACAACTTTATACATACTGTCATGTAATTCAATTACATGTTCGTCTCGCTCCAAACCCCATTAAACGCAATAACGATAGACGTGAAGTCCATGTCGAATGTGTTTTCCCCGTATGAATGTCATGGTGGCTTCGGTGATCAACCTCCGCCTTGCCTAACTAAGCCAGAGTTCGTTTAAGCTTGGCATTTTCCTAACTTTTCGATGGTTTTCCGTTTGGTTCTTCCTCGTTGAAGGCTACTCAATTGTGGGTGTGTGTGTTTTTTTATTTATTTTTTTATATTTTTTGATGGATTAAATAGATCAAGATGTTAGTTAGTCAAATGAGAAATTTGTGTCATGTTTTTATTTCCTAAAAAATCAATGGTTATTTCTAAGAAGAGGGATGAGACTTTTAATTAAAATTATTAATAAAGAAATGAAGGTTTTGATGAGATATAATGGGCACAAAATTAGTCTCTCTCCTACCAAAATTGAATTAGACATAAACGGAAGAATAAAACAGACATTGTTTTAATTAGTTTTAAAGTGATTTTGAATGTATATTAAAAAAAACATAATAATTTACATATAGCACAATTCCCAAATTTATTTATTTAGGGCAAAAAAACCAACATGCCTGGTAAAATGACTAAAAGACTCTGGATTCAATTTAGACTCAATTTGCATTGTTTGATTACTCAAAATCGATAGAAGTATATAAGTTGAATTGATAAAAGTCTAAAATCTATCAATTGAACGAATAGAAGTCTATAAGTTGAACCGATTGAAGTTTATCGTTGAGAAAACCCCTGTTCGAAGCAATTTGATGCTTTAATTCCAATTTTCCAGTGATCCCAAGTCGCCAACCATCAATTCTTCGAGTTAATTGATGAAATAAAACATTTGTTTTGTTTTTTAGTTTTTCGATCCTTTTATTGTAGTGGCTAAACATTGGATTTAGGTATTTGTAGAGGAGTTGATTCTAGTTTATGGGTTGAGACGAAAATCTGTTGGAGACTTTAACGGAGGTTTATGGGTCGGAGGGTTTAGGGTTGGATTAAGGAACGAGTTTGTTTATGGGTCTGACGACGTTGATTTCAAAGATCCTTTAGTCTTTACTCCGATGTCGACAAGAGATTCCGATGAATTGAGGAGAGAGAAATATCCACTGCCTTGAGGGGCTCGATGTGGCCGCCGGGATAGACGATTCAGAAGAGCTTGGACTTGGTGGCGCTGCCACCTCTGTTGCAGAGCCAGGATGGGAAGACGACGGCCATGAAGTATTTATAAAAAGAAAAGAGATTGGTCCAATGGACCAATTTGCTGGACCATGAACGGGCCCAATAGGCACCAGGTCGGTTTTCCTTTCACTGCAAAGAGCGGGAGGTAATCGTTGCTCTGTGAACCAGCCTGACGCGTTCCCCACCACTATAGGAACCGTAAGATTTGGGCTTTAGCACAAACCAAGCGGCCCAACTCATCACTTGAAACGGGCTGGCCCAGTATGTAACCACATGAAACCCGGCCCAGCATTTTGGGTAACGTTCCATCTCTTTATTGCCCTTACTCAAGTTACAAGCTTACGTGACTAAGCTCGGCGATTTATCCATTATATGACCAATAATTAATAGTGTAAATTATGCTTCAAAATTTTCAATGTGGGACTTTTTGAAAAACAATTCATGGTCTGGACTTGATGCATCCTTTTTAGCTTAATTTGATTTGGGTAGAAGATGAATATTTTGAAACAACTTTTTGAAAATATTATTTTCTATTTTTAATGTTTGAGAATGGAGAACCATGGGACAAGATCTTATTTATTATTATTATTAGGCTGTAGAGTTATCCTGCCCTGGGACAACTGATCATAGCTATATTAAACAAACTTTTTTTTATTTGTTTATGAGAGAGAATTCGTAGAAAATTAATTCTTAAGTATGTAGTCACTAAGGATTGAACACATCGCTTTTTGTCACTTTTGTACAATAGGCTACACATAGTTGCAATAAGCTAAATAAAGATAAGCAGCCAGAAATTGAAGAACAAAACTGAATTTTCAATTCATAGTGATCACCTTATGAATTAATTTCTTTTAAATTTTGTTGATGTTGTAAGGTCAAACGATAAGTTATGTAACGATAATGAAGGTCTATGCAAGCTAGCGAAATGAACATAAAAGAATTTGTTATTCTGTAGAGAAATTGTACTTATATGCTATTCTAACAAAATAATTATAAATATAGGTAAAATTGTGAAGTATTTGTTTAATAAAACATTATAAATACTTATTAGTATAATATTATATATTAATAATCCTATATAAAGTAATATAAGAAAGTATTATTAATGTTAATGGCTACAATTGTTATATTCTTATTAAAAAAATGACAATATTTATAATAATTTTATATATTTGACTAAATTTTCAAGTTTTCATTTTTTTTTTTTTATAATTTTCATATTTGTTAAGGTGTTTGAATATGAAATTATATTTATTTTGAGTGTTAAGGTGTTTGAATATGAAATTGTAAAATAATTATTTTTGAATGATTATAAATGAGGAGTTATTTTAAGTGGTTAAAATTTTTGAGATTTAATAACTTGTTCGAATAATGATTTTTACAAGGAGATTGCAGACAATAACTTTTTTGAATGTGATTAAAAACAATTGATTATTTTTAAGAATTGAAAATGGATAGTTAAAAATGAATAATTATAAATAAGAAATTATTTATATAATTAAAAATAAATAATTATTTTGAACGCTTTTAAATGCCCTTCATTATTTGATCGAGTCAGAACCCTCCATTTGAGAAAGTTCGAGCGCGTTGACGATGGAGTCAACGCTCCGCAGCGCCGTAATCAGATTTGAAAACCAATCCGATGAATGTGGCGCGGGAAGGAAGAAGCTGAGCCCTTACGATTGGTGCAGTTTCCACTTTTGAATTTTCCAATTCTTTCATTTCTTTACAATTCTTTTCCTCATCTCTGAAACTTCTGATCCAAAGTTTCAACCAATTTCCGCAATCCGATACCCAATATTGTGTTTCCTCCTCCTAAAGAAGGAAGGATCTGACCAGTAATTGCAATTTCAAGAATTTTCCAGGTTAGTCGGCATTTTCATTTTTTGTGCTTTATTTTGTAGTTTCTAATTGAGTTTGATGCACCAATTCTGTGCGTTTTTTTGCATCTGCCGAGAATCATCTGTTATGAAATCTGAACAACAATCAATATAAAAGAAAATGAAAATCTGAAACAAAACCGTACAACCCGTCTGATAATCATTTGGTTTTTAGTTTTTGTTTTTTAAAACAGTAAGACCCATTTGATAATCATTTGGGTCCTGTTTGATAGCCATTTGGTTTCTCGTTTTTGATTTTTCAAATTTAAGCCTATTTTCTTTCAAATTTTATACAATTTGTTTCATCATTTCTACCATGTATACATATTTCCTTAAGAAAATAGGGGAAGACCAACCAACTTTTAAAAACAAAAAAAAGTAACTTCCTACTTTTAAAAACAAAAAAAAAGTAACTTCCTAAAGTTTGTTTTTGTTTTTAAAAGTTGGTTAGTATTCTCCTAATTTCTTAAAGAAAGATGGATTAGTGGTAGGAATGATGGAGCACATTGTAGGAAATTTGAGGGAGAATAGGCTTAAATTTGAAAAACCAAAAACAAGAAACCAAATGGTTATCAAACGGGGCCTTGGTTTTTCGTTTTTGTTTTTTAAATTAACTCTCAAATTTTCTATAATGTGTTTAACCTTTCCTACAAAATATATATATATATATATATAAAAGAAAGTATGTGCGTATTAAAAAAAACAAGCTATACTTAGTTTACTGACATGTTAGCTAGGGGAGTAAATGGTTTTTCTGATGTTGAAGATACATAATGTTGAATGTTGATTAAGTGGGGCTAGAGTTTAGTTCATAAAGTGCAGTCTCATAAAAACCTATTGCAAAATATAACTGAAATACATAAAAGTCCAAATTCAAAAACATAAATCCAATTACATATTTCGATAGATTTCGGGGGCGTTGCTTTATACATCTTGATATTGAGTTTCTAACAAGACTTCCGGCTAAGTAATCATGGGGCATCATAGTTCAAGGCATTCATCCAGATGCTTGATATTGAGTTTCTAGTGAGAAATGATTTCAACCCATGACTTTATGCAATAATTTGTCCTCAAACTGTAGGCACAATCATGCACGAGCAACTATTCACCATAATCAAATGTGTTCCAAAGGATCAATAGGAGAGTGTTGGACTCGATACAAAGTAGTTTAAAGCGAACTCTGATGGGAATTCTGACTCTTGAAATGTTTAAAGCGAATATCGTACAAGTCGAAACAACAGGAGAATCTGAACATGATGAAATGCATATCATAACTCACCGGCTTCAGCGCGTAATTAAACTCGAGAAATCCCGAAGCTGTAGTTCAGTTCCAATAATAGTCAGTAACATAACACCAAATTACAGTACGAAGCTAAAATTTTCAAGTTTGTTTGGAGGGTTGCCTATCACAGGCTCAGATGATCATACCAATGCCAACCCACACAAACATCCTGAAATTGTATCTGTTCTTGGAAGTGTTGAAGCCAGAGTTCAGAAGTTGGTCGAGAACTTGTATAGCAATTCACTTGAAACTATTAGAGCTGCAACAGCCGAACTCCGAAGTCTTTCGAAGCTTAATACCGAAAACCGGATTACGATTGTAGAACATGGAGCAATCAGCTTTTTAGCCAAATTGCTATATTCTACAGATGTAATAATCCAAGAGCATGCTGCTACGACGCTTCTCAACCTATCGATCAATACCGACAACAAAGTTGCCATTGCTCAGGACAATGTAATTGAACCTCTAATTCACGTCCTTAATACAGGAACGCCCGAGGCAAGGGAGAACTCGGCTGCTACTTTCTTTAGCCTCGCTATGGTTGAGGAAAACAGGGTGAAGATTGGGAGGTCTGGAGCCATTGGGCCTCTGGTTGAACTATTAGGCAATGGGACTCCTAGAGGAAGGAAAGATGTATTAGCTGCATTGTTTTATCTGTCTAGGCTAGCTGAGAACAGGGTCAAGATTGTGCAAGCTGGAGCTGTTAAGCATCTTGTGGAGTTGATGGATCCATCAGTTGGAATGGTTGACAAGTCTGTTTCTGTTCTAGCAAATCTTGCTGCAATCCGGGAGGGGAAGGTTGAACTCGGTAGGGAGGGTGCGATCCCTGTGTTGGTCGAGGCTATCGAATTGGGTTCGGCCCGAGGAAAAGAGAACGCAACTGCTGCATTGTTGCAGATCTGCTCAAGCTCTGATAAATTTTGCATCATGGCCCTCCAAGAAGGAGTTATCCCCCCCTTAGTGGCACTGTCACAATCTGGAACTCGGAGGGCCAAGGATAAGGTACGTACTGCAATCTATAATTCTATCTTTGTAAAAGTATTACTTGATATAATTAAATTTACCCCAACCCACTAACTTAAGCTTCTGGGTTGATCGGTGATTTAACATAACTCAACAAAAAGATCATTAATTCAAAATTAAAATTGTTATTGCAGGCTCAGGAACTGCTTAAACTCTTCAGAAAGCATGTGCATAGTAACGTTGAAAAAAACTAATTTTGAGCCTTAGGAAGTGCTTGAAATCTTCGGAAAGCTTGTGTATAGTAATAGAAAACCGCTAATCTTGAAGAATATGTGACCTTCCATGACATAAACCTTGGATGATGTAATTTTCATGCCACAATAATGTTATATCAGGTACTAGATGATGAAATTTGACAGTGAAACTCAGAAGTAATTTCTGGCTAATGTTTCAATTTGATTGTTTTCTACTGATTTTTGTTTTTATCGTGAATATTTGAGTCAGCTTATATGCCAAATAATATCACTTTCTAGATAGGCGACTATCATGAATTGTACTTATTCCTTCTTTCATTTTTTAAGACCTTTTTTACCACAAGGTCAATCCATATGTGTGTTGGAAAATGGACATCTGCTTGAATTTTGATCTTTTGGGGTAGCCCATGAATCATTTATATCATTTCGAACCCAATACTTTTTAGTATTCAAGGATAGAGTTACGACAATGGGAGGTGAAAGATTAGACTCATGATCACTTGGTCATAGGCACGCACTTATGGGACTCAACAATTACTCTGGTTAGTAATTCAAGGGTAGAGGACTGGTTTTCCACTAAGCTTGTAACTTTTTGCTTGATTTGGATTCATTTGAGGATCTAATTAATATCAGCTTTATATAATTCAGAGTTCAAAATAGTTTTATGAATGCTCGACCATACTATTTTTCTATATAGAAATTCTTTAGAAAGAAAAATAACCATCAAATAAGACTGAAATAATATTAGGAAATAAATCTGTCAATATTCTTAAAGTTTGGAGACGAAGCAACCCAAAAAGTAGGTTTCACTTGTTCATGGTTATTGCCAGTTTCAATATTTCAACAATAATGGGTCTGAAAGGTAAAGGAAAAAGAGTGGTAGAATCTAATGGTCCTCATTTAGATTCTGCATTTTTTGTGAAGAAATGCAAAATTAAGGACTTTGGTAATAGTTTTGTTGAAGACATTGAAATTGATCTAGTCCCATGTTCTCTAAAGGTGCACCTTGTTGTTTAGAGGTACCGTTCATCGTGATATTGCCAATGTGGATTGTCCAAGGGATGGGGCAACTCTTGAACAATCCGATTTCTTTTGAAAGTCGTGACACTTTCAAGGCTCATTTCAATGTTTTCGTCTACTTTATTATTTTAGTTGTTTCATTTTCTTGTCTTTTGGGATTCTGTATTGTGAGATTCTACTTCTCTATGTTTTCAAATTTTGTGGTCCGATCAAAAGTTGATTGATAAATGATTTTCTATTTTAGCGATGGATGAGCGTTATTTTTGAAAGAGTTTTCATTCCTCTGCGGTTTTGAAGCTCTCGTTTTCTTCTTTGTCGGGTTCTTGCTCCTTAGTGGTTATTATGTTGTTAGTGTTAGCACCCCCCCCCTCCCAGTTTTTTTAGCGTCAACCATTTTAAATGTTGACTAACTATTTCTGCTCTGACTTGTGGGTTGAGATCAAGATAAACCTTCGAGTTGATTGTTTTTTATTTCAGTCTTGTTTATGTTGTTGTTGTCTGTTTTATATCGTTGATTAATGAAGTGATTTGATTAAAAAAAACATGGTAGACGGAGGGTTATGATGGACGGAAGGTTACTATACGTTGTTTGAGGGGCTGATTATTGTAACAAAAATAATATATGTAAGGTTTAGATAAACGGACACGCAAGTTTAGGTAACCACCGACTATAATAAACGGTGGGGAAAACATGAGTTAAGTTATTATAATTACCAACCCGACTGTTTATCTCAGCGGTGCTCAAACACCCCCCAAAAGATTGTAAGAGCACTAATTAAGAGAAAATAAATTTAAATTATGAAACTACCTAGTTATGAATTATTTTTTTTAATAAATATTTTTAATAGCTACTATAAAGTTAAGACTATATATTCGGTGATAATAGGGAAATTTCGAGCTAACATATGCTAATGCCTAGTTAAATATGTTGTACCTTTATGAATATAGTTAAGAATATGTAATGCAGCCGCAATTTCTCGAGCTCTACACCATTCTACTTCTCAATTTTTTTTTGCATAGCTTATGTTTATGTCTTAGGGGATTGTTTTTCTTTTCATCTTAAATTGACCATTTATCTTCATCATCTTTTACTCTTGGAGCCCATGATTTGATTTGGTCTTTTTTTTCGGATTACGATTATTTGGGATGAAGAGATATTCGAACTCAAGATTTCTTAGTCATCGGATGTTATTATGTCGTTAACTACCACTCTTATAAAGTATTCGATATGTTTAATGGTTTAGATTTAGTAGGTATTTAGGTTTAATTTTCAGGTTTAGGTTTCTAGATTCTTTTAGTTTTGGTATGAAGTCATCCGATCAAGAAAATAATAAGTGGGTCAATTATTCAAATATTTATAAATTTTATAAAAAATATATAACTAGCTGGTCTTCATATTAAATAATTTTTCTCATTTCTATTCCTACCCTTAGAGAAATTTTTGTTCACTCTCAATATCTTTCCTCCAAACAGATTTATTTCTCTTTCAAATACACTTTGTGTTACTCTCAATCTTCCCTCCCAAACAGATTTGTTAATTCTCTTTCAACATATATGCCTAACTTTCCTTTATGTTAGAAATGATAACACACCAATGCATGCTTAATCAAATATGAGAATTGTTTTTAATTACTTATATCAAATTTCTAATGGCCTAACACGTCATATCCACGTTTCAATAACTTATATCAAATTTCTTTCTTTTATTTAATCTCTTTTTTATTTACGTTTTTCAAATGTAGAAACTGAGTTACATCATTACAATTTGTACTTCCCCGAATCTTAAAAGAATAAAATAAAATAAAATAAAAATATAATCGTACTTCCCCATACAAAATCTATTTTTTTAATCTAATGGTGGTGCCAAACCAAGTGATAAATAAGGCTATTCGAATTAGGTTATCAAAAAGGTATTATTATTATTATTATTATTATTATTATTATTATTTTATTATTATTATTGATGACCTTTGTTGAGAATCTCACATTGGTAAGGTGAAAAATATATTTTAATCTTTATAAGATATGATTTTCTTTTTTATCATCAATTGATTTTGAGACAAATATTCGTATAAAAGGGACATGATTTTATGAGACATGTTGAAATCACACAATATAAAATATATCCGGTGGACGACTTCTCCCACATATTTTTTTTTGAAGATTATTCAAGAAAAAAAAAAAACTATTTATGTGTAGTAGACCACATGTATATTAAGTAGACTTCTCAAATATTGTTTTTTAATTATTTTTTAAACTTGTTTATAATGAAAACTAGAATAAGTAGGTTGAAAGTGCACAAAGTACATATTTGAAAGGACTGTCAATGTTTTTTTTTTCATTTATTTTATTATTATTTTTTTTAAAAAAAAATTATATTTATCAAAGATGACATGAAATTGAATGAAGAGCAGATTTACCCAAAACATAAAATTCAAGACTGAATGGAACTATGCTTAAAAGACAATGCAATTATATCGATAAAAATAAAACTCTAACGATATCTTATATTATAATTTAATCACCATAACTAAATGAATTGGTAGTGCAATTGATTATTTAGTTTAGCGTTAATCTATTTTTATTCTATTGTTACCTGTTCAATGTTGATAGTCCATATTTATAATCTATTTTCCATTTGAAATTACATTCGAAACTTTCTTCTCCAATATCGTTGTAAGAAAAAAAAAAAACTGCAATTATGCAAATCTTCGGTTTGGGAGTTTGGGGGCTGACAAAAATCAAGAATGTTCCACTTTTTGAACCTGGACCACTCCAAAATTTCTTTAAAATCATCATCCAAGTTTCAAGCTTCTTCAACCTCAAATCTTCCCCACAAAAGAAATGGCGAACATTCCCATTAAACATCATCCAATCAAATCCCCTAATTGCGTCACCCTTTTCTGTTTCTTCTGCACCATGAACGAACCCGACCCATTTCTCAGATCCATCAAAATCACCCAATTCTTCAAACAAATGCCCACAAGAGACGATCAAGGCTCCGTTCTTGCACTCACCGGACTCTGGAACATCGCCATGACCCGACCCAACAACCCGGAATTTCCAAACCTTGGGATTTTCGAGTGCATGGCGAAGCTTATTTGCAGAGGAATCAGTGACAGGGAATGGCTGCGTAGAGACCAGAATGTTTATATTCCTTATTATGCAGCTCATATTATTGGGTCTTACGCCATGAATAAAGCTGAATTTGCTGAAATGGCTGTTGAATCTGGTGTGATTCCGCCATTAATGGAGCTTTTGAGAGGAAAATTCAGTTGGGTCGAACAGAGAGTGGCGGTTCGAGCTATTGGTCATTTGGTTAGCCATGAACAGAGCTTTGAATCAGTAGATGAATTTGGAGGCGAAATCGTTGAATTGGCGATGGAGATTTGTTCAAGTTTTGTCGAAAATGTTTATAAGCAATTCCTCTGTTTAAAACAGAGTCTGAGATTTCAACGAAATTTGCTCACGAGAGGCGTTAAGGGAGTCGAAATCGAGAACAAAAAAGCAGAGGAATGGACCATTCAAACGCAATGCTGGTCAATTCATCTTCTCAATTGCTTTGCTCGCAAAGGAAAACATCTAAATTTAATCTGTCAAAACAAATTCTCAACGAATTTGTGTCAAATTTCTGGTGGAATTGGGCTTCTGAAAACTCTCTGTAAAACAGAGATCGGAAGAAAAAAAATCGCCCATTTGGAAGAAGTCTTGAAATCTCTTTGCTTTCTTGCAAGATCCTCGGATGAATGGCAGATTACGGCAATTGAATGTTTATTGAGTTTGATCAAAGACCCAGAAACCCGATACCGAGTTCTCGAAACCTCTGTTTCTTCTCTCGCCGACTTGATCGAGCTCGAGAACGCCAGTGAATCAAAAAACCCAAAATTGGGAGACAATTTAACACGAGCATTGCTACAAGATTACCACAAAATCAAATTTGGGAATCAAAAGCCTTACAGTGAGAAAGCCGCGAAATCATTGAAGGAAATTTGGGAACTGAAAGTCGAAAAGAAAAAGACACAAAAACTGATGTCGGAGAAAGAGGTAAAACAGAGGAAGCTCTTAGTGGGTATTTTAAAAAAACAGGGGAATTTCAGATTTAGAATTGGAGAAATTGAAAAGGCTGCAAAGAAATACACAGAAGGGTTGGATTTATGCATACCCAAAATGAGAAAACAGAGAATCGTGCTTTACAGCAACAGAGCACAGTGTTTTCTGGTTCTGAGAAACCCAGAATCCGCCATTAGCGACGCGACTCGAGCTCTGTGCCTGTCGAAACAGGGGAGTTTTCATTGCAGAAGTTTGTGGAGAAGATCGCAGGGTTATGATATGGTGGGATTGGCTAGAGAGAGCTTGATGGATTGTTTGGCTTTTGTGATTTGCAGAATTAATTTGAAGCGGAAGATTCCGGATTATGCTGCTCGGATGATTAGCAAGCAGGTGAATGCCACGTGGGTGTTTGGTTCTGTGAGATTAAGAAGTGAAGAGCTTGATGGAGAATCGGCAATGGCGGAATGTGAAGATGGGAGGTTATTGATGAGGAAGATGAATCGTTATTGATCATTAAATTTTGAGGTTATTTAATTTTAATTCTTCAACTTTCTAGAGTTTATATTTTATTGAGTTTTTTTTCAAAAATAGAACATATTTGAAAAGTATTTACAAATATATGTATGTACACAAATATTAGCAAAATTAGATTTTCTTTTAATACATTATAAAATTCGAAAATAACGAATTACAACTCTATCCCCAAATTGGTGGTTTTTAATTTGAGGAGTACTAATGGTGGAAAATCAAATCATTGAAGGAGCATTAATTGTGGAAAATCATAAAACGC
Source organism: Sicyos baderoa (assembly GCA_037832685.1). Classification (NCBI taxonomy): domain Eukaryota; kingdom Viridiplantae; phylum Streptophyta; class Magnoliopsida; order Cucurbitales; family Cucurbitaceae; genus Sicyos; species Sicyos baderoa. Next base: position 4,073,020 of record JBBMEF010000025.1, read on the forward strand.
ACGTTTAAGGAGTATTGGAAAATCAAATGACTTGAAATTACATTTTATTAGGAATGTTTCTTTATTTTTTAATTTTTTTCAATGAAGTTTTTTCTGCAAATTGTCCAGATTCATTTGAGCTTATTATGTGTTTCATTGTCGATCTTACTATCCATTCAATCCACTCCGATAAAAGACGTCCAGAATAAAAAAATTGCCACATATGAGGTGAAAGAAATGTACGGTAAATTTAAAGTTAATTTTTAAATCTAGAGTTTTTTTAATTCGATTTCTCTGGTGTTCGATAATGTGGATTTTTTTAGAAAAAATGAATGCATATATGGTAGGTATAAGAACATACACGTTTGTTAACCACACAGTACTAAAATAACTTGATATATACAGTACAATCATAACATATCTTGTACCATACTGTATTTTAAAATTTTATATTTTTTTCATGTGTTTAATTTGCTGATATTGATACTTGTAGTGTGATTAAATATGTTTTCCATAGTGAACAAGTAATTTTAAATTTACAAACTTTTGAATGTACAATACCATATAGTAAAATATTGAGAAATAACGTATACGTAATATTTGTAATTAATAGAGACTCATATTGTTGAATAACATAAGTACACAAAATTACTATTTAAAATGAGATCAATGGTAAATGAAAAAATGTCTCATGAGTTACAAAATTGAAAAATTGAAAGTGTTCGACATAAAAAAAAGACTGTAATGTAAAATTATCATTGGGTGAATGCGTTCCTCAATATTTATGCGACGCTCTTCAACTGCTTCATGATTATGGTACATCTCATTTTCAGCTCACTGGTCACTATGTGCAATACATATTGAGATGTTTGTTGAACCTAAAAGAAAACATGTACATATAAAAATAAATCTCAACACGATACAGATTATATGGTATGATCGCAACAGTATACCAGAATGTCGAGTGTTGCAAAAATCAAATAGTATGGTTTAAAATGTTGATATACATGTGTTCTAAAGAGAAAACAGTGTGGTATAATGTTGTAGTTATAAACCTATATAGTACGCATAGGGAAACATATACTGTGTGGTATAACGTGTTGTGGCGAATATAAAATGAGATTTAATTGTCTATTTCATATTTGAATGATAGATGAGCTGAATTACATAGTATAAATATGATAACTAACATACGTAGACAGAAAACAGTACGGTGGTTGTAAAAACGAAAATGATAGGGTATATCTAACATTAGACAGTGTTGTCATTCTG
>JBBMEF010000025.1:4093530-4105550 GCA_037832685.1 Sicyos baderoa
TAAACCTATGGACATGACAAAAATGACAACTTTTGACCATTTCAAAGGATCAATCAAGAATATGTCAACAAGATATGTCAACAAGATATGCAATGAATACTAAATTTTCAATTATGAAGACCTTTTTTTTAACAATAATTTGAACCTTCAATTTCTCTTAGTTGTATTTTTAATTCAAGTGAGAAGTTTCGAACTTATAACTTAGAAAGTGAGATGTTTCGAACCTATAACCTAGAAAGTGAGATGTTTCAAACCTATAACCTCTAAAATGCCATGCAACTTCACTCTTTTTAGCTTAATTGGTAATAATGTCAATGATCATTATTCAAAGTTTACACTGGCAATGGACCTTACTTGATCGGTTCTATACGTCGTACTATACTAATACTAATACATTCACAAGAGAAAAAAAATATAGTATTCTAAACTAATCAAGGGTTAGTTAAAAACCTCGAAAAATGTAAAAATATATCTCCGTAAACCAAGCGAAACAAAGAAAAAGAACCACGAAGAGTTTGCTAATAACCATACCTGTAAGCAACAGACAAGCAGACACCAGAATCATGAAGATCTAAACAGGATGCTTGCTTACACATGAATGCAGCTGGATATTTTATTATCAACAGAAAACTGAGTTAATATGATGATTTTTACATTAGAAAAATGAAGGGGAACTCATAAAGAGAGAGTGGGAGAGAGTCCAGAAAGTTATCTGCTGTGTAGGGGTTAACGACCAGATTTGCGTATGTGCTTTCGGTTTTAGCAACAGATGCTGTGTGACTACGAGCCACGTGTCCACTTGAACGAGTCTAAATTACAAATTACATCACCGTTCCTGCATCATTCTCAAATCTGGTCAGAAATCTTAGAATTTAGAGTATTTGATTGAATTTATGCGTTTTAGAAAAAGGTTGCACTTCTTCATAGTTTAAACATTTCAAACAAACATATCCAAGGCATGCTTCCAGTAGACAAGGGCAGATGTACGAATCTATTGTTTTTACTATAGCAGGCCTAGAAACACTATAAAATGAAAAGAAAAAAAAGAAAAAAAAACAAAAGACATGTGCAGATTCGTAAGGCTTATTTGGTTTTTGGTTTTTAGTTTTTGAACAATGTGCTCGAAGGCTTTCATGAAACATTTGAATTTCTTAGCCTAATTCCAAAAAGCAAATACAGGTTTAACTCGAATTTTGAAATAAATAACCAAACAAAGAATCTATAAGTGAAAGTAATGTTTATTATATGTCTTTTATCCGTGAGTGTATGGGTAAGCTGTGCACCTTTCGAAATTTTTTACAAGACAACTGCTTGACCCTTCAACATTTGGCAGTAAAAAAAACTCGTAGAAAATTAATGATCACTCTGATCAACCTAGATGGTTAGGTGAAAGTAATGTTTATAAGCTTAGTTTTTGAAAAAAGAAGACCAAAAACAAAAAGGTTATCAAACGAGTCTAATTAGTAGCGGTCTAACTAAATCGCTGTACCCCTGTTGTAAATGTGGCATCCAGTGGGAACTACCACAAGCCTATTGCAAATAACTTTTATGCAACGGAAAACTTAAAAAGCGCAACCTGCAGATTTATTCTAACTCACCATAATTAAATCTTGAGGAGCTCAATCATCATAAGAGCTCAAAGCAGCAACAACTGACCCCGTTGTTTTGAAAGTTGATGCCACATCTGGATATTCTTTCCACGATGTTGACATCTTGAGAGATGGATACAACCAACTCTTCACAGAATCGACAAAAGACTTTGGATCGAAATTCAACATGGCTTCCCAATCCACTTGCAGTCCTCGAGGAATGTTTCCACAGAACTCCATGTTAGCTGCAAGAAGCAATCCAAGCAAAACAACAAATCCAACAGCTGCAGAGCCCCTTGATAGTGGCATAAAATTGTACCTAAAATGCAGTTGAGTTTTTAAAATCCTGCTGAATTGATAATAGAACTAGAACCACCACTACAGAAATATTATACCAGTAATAGCTCATCCTTAGAATTGCATCCCTCACACTTTCTAGAGTACTAAAATCCATAGATCCATAATTTTCTCCACAATAAGCATTGCATATGGTCTGAAAGATCAAGACGTGAAAACATTAGACTTTAATTCATTATTGAAAAATATGTTGGCTTTCAACATGTAGTGTTTGCAATATTCTAGCTAGATAGGAATCATAGTAAAGAAATCGGAGGCCCAGATGAGATAATAAATTCAATTACAATGTTGCTGTTCCCCGATAAAAGTTCATGTACTTTTTGTCATTGAACTCATTGCTTGTTAGCAACATCATAAGCTTCCAAATACAGAAAGCTGGCCCGGACAGTCACGGATATCAAAAAAAAAAAATGTACTAAATTGCAGCTAGATTGTTAGTTAGCATGTAACCTACTGGTAACTTATTTAAAGACGTAGGCAAATGTGGAATATCGTGAAGAATTAAGAATATTTAGGTTGATAGATATGATGAGAGAGGGTATCTAGTTAAGACTGTAGTGTGGTATCTAGGGAGAGATAGGAAAGTGATACAATCCCGAGAGTTTTAAAGGTTTACTCGAGGCGCAACAAGAAGTGTCGATATTAGTATTTATTTATTATTATTAATTATGATGTTATTTGAATTATGGTAGTCTTTTGTTATTTAATAGAGATTTATTATTAAATTATGTTATTTCCTAGGATTAGTATAAATAGAAAAAGTTAGGTCATTTATCGGCATTCAAATAGTTGTAGTCTTTGTGCTCTCGCTCCTTGAGAGATTCTCTCTGGAGATTTATCTTATTTTAATATAAGATGTGTTAGATCGTAACAGAAAGCTCCCGAGTCATTCCTTGCCTTGTATCATTTGTTGATAAATAATATTATATGACATATATTTAGCTCTATCGTTGTCTTATAATCAGCTTGCCAATGTGAGGGAACAGACTGGTTAAAAACATGTTATCAGTCCCTAATCAGAGATCTTTGTGGTGAAACTGAACAGACAAAACCAAGCATTTATTCGGCCGTTTGGAGAGATAAATACCCCAAGAAGATTAATTTTTTCCTCTAGGAACTTCTCAACAAAGCCATTAATACAGGAGATCTCCCTCAAAAGTGGTTGCCTCATAGGATGTTGAATCCTAATTGGTGTCTTATGCAAGAAATCATCTGAAACCCAATCCCACCTGATGATCAACTGTACTGGGCTACAAATTTCTGGGATTTATAAGAAAGAGTTTTTCTTGGCCTATTGTTCTCCAATGGGATATCTTCTGCCTCTGGAATCCACCCTCGTTGATCACTCATTCAAGAAAGAGAAGAAATTCCTTTCAAAACATTTCATTTGAGAATTTTTATCGAGCATTTGGAATTAGAGAAATCGCAGGAGCTTTCAAGACAATGCCTTAACATTTTCCCGTATCATGGATAATATTATTTTGATGGTGCCATCTTGGCGCAAGCTATCTCACCTCTATTTCATAATTATAGATACAATACTCTACTAAGTAGCTGGAGATCTCTAATGCAACTGTTTTTGTTATGAATTTATTCATCTTGTAATTTCATACTATTAATGAAATATTTTCTTATCCAAAAACAAAACAACATGTTATCAGACCGAGGAACGTAGAATTCAAAATGAAACGCCAAGATCTTCTACACATACATGCTAGAAAAGATAAAGGAAGGTAAGTGAGAGTTTGTTAGAAGGAATATCGTATAAGTAGACAGAGGGACTCTTTAGTTCTGAGTTAAAGATGGTTGCATGAGCTCTTGAACTGAGGGAAACAGGTAAATAAAATTCTTTTGCTTTATATTTCTTTAGTACAATCTGATTCTACCAACATTCCTTCGCATCTAAATATTGTAGGGTCAGGCGGTATGTCCCGTAACATTAGTCGAGGTGCGCGAAAGCTGGCCCAGACAGTCACGGATATCAAAAGAAAAAAATTGATTCTACCAACATGGTATAGAGTACGAAGAAGGCTCAGAAGATTAAACGAAGTATGTCTGTTGGTTGCTTTGGATGATACGCACAAGGCCATGGCTACGGTAATCCGTAACAAGACTTGGTTGAAGGAAAATGATTTAATGCTATAAACGACAAAGAAATCCATCAGGGGAAACTTGTAGAGAAAACCTATGGCAAGGGAATGCTAACAGTAAACCCAGGGGATAACTGGTAATGGAAAGGCTAGCTCTGCCTCTGACAACAGCACAAACTTTTAAGGTGGTAGAGACAAACATCACCGCATTGGCCGAATCCAACTGCTCCAAAGTGCTACGAGGATATTTGACCATTGCTCTAAAGAAGCTAAAAGCATAAGCAATTCACTCACACAGCTTCCACAATCTAAAAATATCTAAAATTATACCGATTTTGCGATATTTTTTCTAATCCTATAAAATCAAAATTTCTCTGATCGATTCATATCATTAGGCATCAAAATAGGCTCATAAAAGAGGTCTATGAGTAACATACTTCCCATGCCGTCGTCATCTCTGCATCAAATTCTGCCCATCTAGAAGGTGTGCATGGAGTTCTGATTGCAAAATCAAATCCCCGTTCTCCCCTGAAATAATAATATTGGAGAGGGTTGGTTAGAACAAGATAACATATATAAAGAAAATTGCAAATAAAGCAGTAAATAAAGACACGATTTATTTACAACTTTAGTAATGTGATCCGTGTCCCTTCAAGCTGCTTCCTGAAATAAGAACGAAACAACAGAAAATAGGCATTAGAAGATATTTTAAAGAGTTTAAGGCAATTGTTTGCAGATTAGATTACCCTTCGAAAGCAACACTGTTGCACCAAGTAGCCAACCAAAAATCCTCACCAACCACTTTATAAAGATCAGAGCACGACTTTGCTTGCATAATCTGCAACAAATTAACATTACTAGCATGCGTTATCTAAAGAGGCAGAAATTTTCTCCCAGAATGAAAATTACGAAAGAAAATCCAATAATTATCCCTTTATTTTAACCATTGCAATTATGATATGATCTTTTATATCTTTTTTTTTCATTTGGGACGTCATTTTGTAATTTCTTGGCTTTGGGGGATATCCCATCTCCCGTCCTTTGTATATACCTTTTTGATCTAATACAATTCTCAGTTTCCAAAGACTCAACAAAGTTTATATAATAATAATTACTAAACCGACCCATGCAAAACACATTTGACATGCAGGCCCGTACAAGGACATGCCAAATTATGCAAGCTTAAAGATGATAAAAGTTGTTCAAGGAAAAAGATGATAAGACGAAAGGAAACACCACCCAGAACAAAAAAAAAAGGTTCTAAAATCATGGCAACGGAAACTTACATATGAAAATATTATACATTAAAAATGAGAAGCAAGAATACATTCACAGGATTCTGCTAAATTTTCGGTTAAAATTGTGATATAATCAGAAATACCGTTGATCAATTTGGTAATTTTAAAACTAAATTAGTACAAAAAACTCACTTCTTGTAATTTTCCATCTCCACTCAGGTCCACGATCATGTCTGACTTGCTGTACACGAAGGATTTATGCTTAATAACCGTTTTTGCCACTTCTAATGTCCTGTGGGACCAACAATGATTAATGCAGCCCATCAATTTATTTTTTTATAAGAGTGCAGCCCACCAATATTTGCATGAAGAAAGCATTATTTTAAATTCACCTCTCAAAATTCGGGAAGTACCGAACCACTTTGGCTTGCCCAAGAATCATAGGTGTATGAGATCCAAATCCAGAATTGAACTCTTCACTAAAATAACATAACATTCTTAGACAATGCTATACCAATGAATTGACGTCCCATATTCACACAAAAACACATGAACAAGAAATTGTTTTTTTTCTTCTTGTCACTAAAATAAAATATTGTTTATGCGTAAACAAATGTCAGGGACAAGGTCTTCTAATAGGACTTCAATTGATGAGGAATACCTTAGTTTGTTAATCCACACAACAGGATCACAAGGTTCGGAAATTTGTCTCCACTTAGCAGCTACAGAGTAAATACTTTGCCATGAAATAAAATTATGACCCGATAATCTATCTTCCAGATGGCTACTTGAAGATGATGTTTCTGAAAAGTCACTAGTACTACAACCAGCACCACCTCTATTCTGGCTAGATATATTGGGCCTTTCTCTTCTCCGAGCTCTTTTACCAAACTTGGATGTGCTTTTATTGGAACATTTCCATTCTGCTTGCAGTGAACGCCAAGTTCTTGAAATCTTTTGAGCAACATCAATGACAGCTAATCCTGCCATACGATGCTGGTAAACAGAAAGATCAGATTCAATACTCTAATTTGGAACAAGAGATTCGTTTAATTAATCCAGAGAAAAGCCATACACAAACAAGAGACAGAGTTGGAATCAGAAAACGTGTAGAATACAAAATGCGGATAAGAAATCAGGAAAAGAGAGCACACATATAACTAGGTGAGTTGAAGTTGAGCATTTTATTTCTACATTTCAAATCAGTGAGAATACTTTCTTGTAAATCTGAACGTAATATGCTATTTGACTACAAGATGGAAACTTTTCTGCAGCTACTTATTGATGGTTGCGATATCAACTCCAGCACATCCATGTACAAACAACAGAGTTCAAAGTCGAAGAATATTTCCACCACTGAAATTAATTGCCAATAGTCAACCTAACAAACTTAATGCCATCTTTATATCAAAGATCGACCAATTTAAGTAATCATAGTCATATACACATATCGGTTTTAATAAAACTAGAGATGGTAATAGCAAAAGGCACATGAAGTTATATCTTTCTTTTCTTTTTTTTAAACCGGGGTAACCACGTCCGTCCTTAGGCCAGGCACCGGGAGACATTAAAATACATTAAGATAATAAGAACGAGAATGATACATTAAGATAATACAATACAAAATATAGCTCTTCTATTTGATGTTCAGAACTTTCAAGAAAAAAATAAACATTAGCACATTATGCAATTAGCAATGTATATAAAATAAAATTTTAGTGGAAATAGATTGGAATATCAGACATGCTTTAAAAAAACTTATATAATTTTCAAACTTATTCTTCAAACTAAATCACCTGACGCCGATTTGATAAGAACCCAGGACAATCATACTGGATTTTTCTCCCAATAGTATCAGCAGCCAATAGAAGAGATATCTTCTGCTTTGTCATCCCATGTTCTTGCTTTCTAACTCTACCTTTCTTTAAAGACTCACGTATTGGAGGTTGTCTGAAAACCTTTTCACAAACATCTTTTGGATGCAAACGTTTGCACCAATACTCCTAAAAAAAAAGATAAAGAAAAGATTACATAATCATTACAAGTGTTAAGAAATTGTCTCAAAACTTGAAACCACAGATGCATAGAATCTGAAATCAGTATCATATATTTGAATGCGTCCCTATTAATTATACAAAGAAAACGATACAAATGTCACTTTTGTCACTGATGGAAGACTTCCTCAACAAAACAAATGTCACTTTTGTCATCCGTCAAGAAACCAAAAGCAGCGTTAGATAGGCATTTCATTAAATCCCTACAAAGCTCTCGGCAGATCACTTGGACTGCTTTGGATGCATGTGAAACAGCCAGTGGAATCCTTATTATGAGGAACGATCCATCAATAAAGCTATTGGAAGTCATTGAGGGTTCACTTTAACTAACTCTACTTCCATCTCTATCAGATGAATACAGATTCTGGTTGATTGGTATCTACAGTCTCTCTCTCGAACTTCTAAGAGAAATGCCTTTTGAGGAGAGCTCTATGATTTATCTCAGCTTTGTTCATAATCAATGGATTAGGTGGTGACTTCAACGTGACTAGATCGTCCTTCTAGAAATCCAGTGCAAGCCTAACACAAAAAGTATGAAACTTTTCAATAAATTCATTGATGATGGTGATCTCATTGGCCCTCCTATCTCCAATAGCAGATATGCTTGGTCCAGTTTCTGTGAGAGACCTCCCATGACAATTATTGATCGGTTTTTAATAACAGGCCCATGTATGGCCAAGTTTAATAGTGCCATGGTCAAGCAGGGTCTTCAAATCACATCATCCCATAGTCATGACTCTCGGTCAACAAAAATGGAGGCTATTAAATTTTAAAGGATTTAATGGTAAGGCTACATTACATTTACCAACAATTCTAGGCAAAATTTGAATTCGTTTCTTTCGAGTATGCATTGGTCTTGGTTTGAAATGATTTACACATTACTTTACCAAACATTGTAGCCCTTCTTAATGTAGGATATAATTGATCAAATTAAAAGTTTAAGAACTAATTTGAGGTGAATTTTGTAAATAACTCCTAAAATAACTCAATCATATTATTAGTTCATTGATTGTAATTTTTGAAACGTAAAAAAAACTTGGTTCGTGATCTCATTCTCAGACATTGCTTTAGTCATCCATTTAGATCACAAATTTTCTCTTATTAATTCTTTGTTAGAAAGGCGCATAATCGTTTCAGAACCATCAACTTAATTTTGATAATTTGTTGACTTATTTTTCTCTTGCATCTCCTCTTGGATTTCTTTTGTTCTATTCACTATAGGTGCTTGGAGAATTCACTTATGTTTCATTCATCAATAAAAATGTTTCTTATTCCAAAAAAACTTTATCCTATTAATGTTGGTGTGATGTTTTATGTATTTTACTGTAAGTATTATGTTTTACCATACATGTTTACACATATTTAGAATTTTTATTGTGTTTTAATTAAAATTGAGGCTTTCGCCTCGCCTCTTCAAGAGAAAAGGCCTCGAGACCGCCTTTAGCCTCTTAAAACATTGACTTCGATAACATGTTGGTGAGATGAAAAAAAGGGATTGTAATTGTGAAATATATGAGAAAAAAGAAGATGAAGGATTAGAGAAACGGTGAAAGGCGAAGCAAAGACAACTTTAATTAACATGTTTATCAAAAAGAAACATTCTTTTAGGTTTTATTGTAAATCATAACTAACATGTTTATCAAAAAGAAACGTTCTTTTAGGTTTTATTGTAAATCATAACTAACAGACGCATTTGCAAAATTGAGTAACAATTCATAACGATAAGAAACTTGCATGTTCCTCTGAGAACTTAATTAAAGCTTCAATGTTTTTTTGTAGGAAACAAAAAATTTCATGACAATATAAATCCTAAATAATTATAGGAATTAAAGCTTCAATGTGCTGAAGCTGACAAGGAGACAACGTTTAAAGTCATGACAAGAGAACAAAGAAAAATAATTCAGTACAGTCAAATAACGATATAGAACTTCACCTTGAAGAGTGGATCAATATCTCCATCAATATCAAACCAACAAAAATCACTATTGCTTTTAGATGCTGTGTATAGAGCAATTTCCTTCTGTAATGAGTGAACAAAACAGTATACACAATCAATGACATTTTGTTTCTTATAAACAAAAGTAAATGAAAACAAAAACCTTCAGATAGTAATGCATTTGAACTCAAATTAAATCGTCAATCAAATGCCCAATGCTGACAAGTTTTCACTAAAAGTCCAAAAACAGTTACAAGCATAGCAGGCATCGTGTATACTTACAACTGGCAATTTGCACCACATGAAATAAAATAAACATAGCAATTAATCTAAGACCCTAGCTGGCGGCTGGCCATACTTTGTGAAACTAGAAACAATGGTTTTAAAAAAATGTTTGCATTAATGTCCATTTCAACCTCATTATACCCACATCCAAGTAACGATGAAGACAACCAAACATAATAGAAATGAAATTGCATAAGACGGGAGTCTAATTCTTGAAAATATTTTCAAACCAGTAACACTTTTTCTTATTCACTAGGTAGAAAATAAAAGATAACCTAGTTCTACAGTGTGGTCAAGGAAATTCTGGAGTTAGTAAGAATTGACATCCCTAGCTTCATCCAGAAATATACCTGATAGAATGCTAGGCATTGAAGCACAAATTTCTCCATGGAATCTAGATCCAAATCCAAGGTAGCATCATAGTCCTTGACCTGCCATAAATAGGGCGCCGAGTAAGAAAATATAGCAAGACCAATTGAAAAAAATTTGAAGAAAAGACCAATTGAAAAAATAACGAAATTCATTATTGTACCGCTAATCCATAATCTCCAATAGCATGGTAGCAGGAAGCTCGCAAATACAAACACTCTATGTTGGCATTCTCAATTTTCAACCCAATAGATAAATCCTTGATAGCCTTTCTGCATGTGTGAGCTAGGTAATATTTAGAAAAGATGCATGCAACATGCTGACTAGTGACTGAGCAATCTTACAACATGCCGTTTGTTTCAAGTACCCAGAAATTTTAAAGTTATCACATAACAAGTTAAAAAAATGAAAGCTGAGATGTCACAACAGGTTAAAAGATAAGTGATTTTCGTAAATGGGTAAATTGTCCATTCCACCTAGTTCCTTCTTTTTCCAGTATCTGTTTTTTGTTGGTTTTATTTCATTAATTTAAGCTGGTGGGTTGGGCCGTTGGGGTAAATTTAATTATATCAACCAACACTCTCCCTCACTTGTGATAGAATCTACCACACTTTTTATTAAAGTACGATAATTCTCCAAAGAGGATCTCTCAAGGAGCCAGAGCACAAAAGACTACAACTGTTTGAATACCCAATAATGACCTAACTTATCCTATTTATAGTAAACCTAGGATCGACCTAATACAATAGTAAATTCATATTACACTCTTAAAGACTATTATAATTAAAATACAATAAACATAAATATAAGAAATAAGAAATACTAATATTGTCACTTCTTGTTACGCCTTGAGTAGATCTTCAACGCTCTCGGGATCGTATTACTTTGATACCAACTTAAATTTTAGGGAATAAAGATGTATTCCATTATATTTTCATTTGCAAATGAGAGCGGGGTTTCTTAAATAGAGAAAATACCCCAGATAAATATACAAAATAATGATTCTCCCTAAAATACATGCATATCCCAATATTGAAGGGAAGAAATAACCAACAAATGACTAGATCAGAAGGGTGGGCTTGGAAATTATTTTCATGAATTAGTGTTAATGAAGTTGCCTAGATAAATATGTTTTCCTATTTGAAGCATTGAAGAGAGCATTTAGGTTTACCTTGAAAGAAGATGTGGAGTGTTGGATTACAAGATGGGGAGAAGAAGATTTAGATAAGTAGGGCTAGGGCCAACAATTGAAAGAAGATGTGGAGTGTTGGATTACAAGATGGGGAGAAGAAGATTTAGATAAGTAGGGCTAGGACCAACAATAAAAAGAATCAAAGAGAGAGTTGGAAGATTAAAGGGTTGTGGGAATTTGAGCGCTCTTTTTCGTGATATTTATTTATAGTAGTTCGACCCCTTTTTATACAGACAATGAAAATAATTTAATTTATATGTGAAAGAGTTACATAGATCGATCGAAACAAGCGATAAAAAGAAAAATTTGGGAGAAACGGGGTGGATGTCGATACAAAGGGCAACAATAAACAATCTCTGCAACAATACAAAGATGTGTATGGCGTGTTTTGACAAAAAGAAAAAAAGAGAAATCGTTGACCCAACTATTTCCGACAAAAGATAACCTCTCTTTGGAAGACAAAATTCATCGGTAGGTGCATCGATGTCATATTTGTTGTACCCCCTTGTTCTCATATCAATCCCATATCTCTTGCACGACCAATGTTTTAAAAAGCTCAAGGCGCACTAAGGCGCAATGGCCCTTTGGAGCCTGAGGCGCAAGGCGCACCAAAAGGTGAGGGCTTTATTACGTAAGGCGCACTATATAAAAAAAACACTTATATATATATACACACAATTTAATATAGATAACTAAATAAAATTTAAACACTCCATAATCATAGATTCATACATAAACTTCAATTTTTTTTTTTTTTTATAAATTAAAATACAAAAAACTAATAATATAAAACAATAAACAAAAAAAAAACATTAAAATCATTACAACTATTTAAGTTTAAACCTTCAATATTAATAATAATAATTTCATTTAAAAGAACAAACAAATAGAAATAGTCTTTTCATCTCAT
>JBBMEF010000025.1:4105650-4116833 GCA_037832685.1 Sicyos baderoa
AAACATCATTTCTTTCTTCTTGATAGTTTAGTTCAAGCATCATTGAGGTATTTTTTAGTTATAGGTTTTTGTTTTGGATATAAAACACAAAAATTACAAAAGAAAAAAAAAATCGCACAAGGCGCGCGCCTTTCTGCGCCAGGGGCTTCACGCAAGGCGCGTGCCTAATTATGCTCGCCTCGCCTGACCATGGCGAGGCACTAAGGAGTCGCCTAGCGCCTGCGCGCGACTTTTAAAACACTGTGCGCGACAAAGATAAAGCAAATCCAGGTCGCAAATGCTCAAAGGAGAAGACAATGTAGAAGGTGTCGACATAGGCTTGGTGTTGGCAGAAGCAAGACGGGATGGAAGGAGTAACACCCAAGGAACCCTTAATTGTTGTAGATCTCAACTAATTGTGAGGAAGGCCAGAAAGAAGGTGATAATATCAAAAAGAAACGAATATACGAAGAATATTATGTTGATACACACAAGGTTGTGTAAGAATGCCCGCAAGCAAATTGATGGAGCCCTAGAACGACAGCAGAGAAAAATATTGGCTAGAGGCAAGAAACCATAGAGATTGTGCATTCACTAGAGAGGAAAAATGAGTATGTTGTATTGGTGAAGAAGAAAGAGAACACATCACTAGTAAAAATTTAGGGCATCGATGAGGATGAGTCATTGGTGAGGGTGGTGCACCAAGGCAATTGTCTTCCACTCTTTCTTAAGACATCGCGACCGAATCTGCAATCGAGTGTTGAGAGAGGCACTAGTGCTTTTTCGAAAGGTTGTTGCACACGACCAAAAAGGAAGAGGCTTTGATGAGTGCTTTGTCGATGAGGAACGCTGACAAATTCGAATCAAATGGAGGCGTGCAGGCGTGCATACGGTCGATGGATAGAGAGATGATGCATGTGTGAGACTCACCTTAGAAGAAGAGGAAGAAAACGAAGACGAAGAAGAATAACGTGCGACTAGGTGATGCTATGGTGTAATAAGATGAAGAGAAATTATTAGGATGGAGCACCAAAGTGGGAAATCTTTCCTCCTCCCCGATGCCGAAGGGGCACGGTGTCAGAGGAGGAGGAAGAAGATAAATGTTTGGTCTATAAGTGTTCTATAGAGAGAGAGAGAGAGAGTGGTGGTTAGAGAGATTGGAGAAAATATTATGGAATGCATTACTATTCTAGCTATTACATGGGCTCACACTATCCCCCTTCAAAGGATTAAAGCTTATCTACTCCTTTGTCTCATTGGAATAGTTTTTGTAATTGACATGACTTTATCCATTATGTAACTTTTCATCCATCAATGAAAATTATTGTTTCCTATCAAAATATATATGTATGTATGTTTCTTTTCATCCTTGTTTTTTGGAACCCTTTCTAGAAATTTCTCTTTTTCTCTTGTGACTCTTTCTCTTTGCTTTGGCCCATGTTTTTGCTTGACCTTTTTGTAATCTTCGACGTTGATGAAAGATCTTATAAAATAAGAAGTAAACTTTAATGAAATAATTTTTCTCATCCAAAAAAGAGCTCTTAAAACAGAAAAAGAATGAGGGAAAAAAAACCAACTCACATTTAATTCCAAAAATTTCTAAGAAGATCGATGAGACAGAACATATACCTGTGTTCCCCCATCCCATGATACAATAGCCCTCGCAAATGATATGCTTTGGAAAACCTATCAATTAGACATTATAAATTTGTATATGGTTCCTCCTTTAGAAATCAATACTCTGAAAAGGGTACTGATGAAAATAATCAAGCTTAATATATGATGAACAGTAAAAAAACATGGTAGAATGGAAGAAAAAACAAAACTAACGTGCTGTCCATCTGAAGAACTTGATCAACACATTCCAAAGCCTTTGTTGTGTTAGCCAAATCTTGATAGAACTGTATAATAAAGAATTATAATCAACCGTACTTCTAGCGTCCTCATAGATTTAGAAAAGGAAGGCATGGGAACAGAAAATTTGCAAATACTAAAATGTAATCCAACTTGCAGTCCAAAAAGAAACTGTTTTCTCTTACAATTTCAAAAAACGTTACACTCGTTGACCAGAGTGCTTGTATCATGCATAAAACAAAAATAGAATATAATGTGCCTGGGTGAACAAAACATATGTCCCTGTAGTAGCTTGATTGCATGGTTTTTCCTTCTTTATTTTTAAGTTATTAACTATGAGAAGACATTCTAATATTGTTTGTTAGCAGCAATAGAAGGAATATAATATAACTTCGACCAGAAAGGTGGGCCTACTCAGATCACAAGAAAAAGATAAAAGTATTTACTGCTACCGTTTTAAGAAGGCAACAATAATAAACAAAAAGGATGTGTATTACGTGCTACCATTTTGTTGACAATATTGTTCTTTTGGCTATAACTTTGTGTAAACAGTCTTCACTATTTCATCACTATAGTTATACTTCCCTCCTTTCCAATTATAGTGGCATCTGGTATTCTGGTATTCTCTCTTCTCCCTATGGGGCTTGCCCCTTTCTTTTGTAATTTCATACTTTAATGAAATTGTTTCTTATCCAGAAAACAATGATAAACAAAAAGGATATGCATTATGGTTAGTGAACCATGCAAACAATTTTTAAATTTTCTGGCTTTATAAAGGGCTTATTGATATCTAGATCATGGATTCAAACATGAAAAGAATAATTGAAAACACATTATCTGAATAGAAGGATATATTGTTGAGACGGTAAAACACTTCATGAACTTCACATCAAAGAAATTCATGTCCGTAAAAAGCCCAGCTAAATTATCATTCAGAAAAAAGTACTCCTATGCTGATATCATTCGTGAATTGGCAGAGAAGTAATTTCTATCGATTGCAGCAAAAGGCTAACATGTTGTGTCTAAAGTATATAGAAGGTTCTCACTTCAAAGAGTACTCTTATTGGTAAAAGAGAAACTCGCAAGAATTCAGTATCAATCAATGTAACCTTGCATTGGCGTGTACTGAATGTCCAGAATACAATTTTAACCTTACGTACCCCATATACATGGTCAAGTATTCCATTCACCAATGTAATGTAAAACAGAGTAGTTGATCATCAGTACCTGAGTTAGATGGCCCCATGCCTCGAGAAAATTTCCATCTAACTGAATTGATTTCAAGTGTGCCTCCTCGGCCCTTTTGTAATCACCAATTGAAGACAATGCCAAGCCCTGAAAACCAAATTTACTGCTTAGTCCAAACTGTAAGATTTTTTTCCCAGAAGAGAGTGTAGTCTAGTTATATGCCAGACTCCAATATCATTGAGATCTGGCAAGTATGAGACTCACCAAGTAGGTGTATGCAGAAGTATTGCACCCATCAAGCTTCAGACATTCAGACAAGTCTTCCACGGCAGCATTGAAGTCCTTGAACTTGAAATTAACAATCCCTGCATTCAAGTGATAAAAAATCTGAAGAACAAGAAACAGACTTTTTGGCTACAGGCTGAAAAAGCAAAGAGATGTAATAGATTACCCCTTTCATGTAAAATATCCGCAGAATTTGGCTCAAGCTCCAATGCCTTAGTTAAATCGTCAATTGCCTATATCAAGAAGGAATTAAAAACAAATTAATGAGTATCAAACATAAAGCAACGTATTGTGTTGTCCCCTCCAGCTTCCTTTCCTTTGCAACTTTTACATTCACTTCATCTTGCACAGTATTCAAAGGGAGAGAACCATGCCCTACAACATTTGGATGTCTAGAAAATCCGTAATAAATTAATTCCTAGGTAGGTGGTCAACATGGATTGAACCCATAACCTCTTAGTTCCCCAAGTTTCTCTTAACCACTAGGACCTAGGTTACTCCATGATAGTTAATGTGTTTCTAATTTCTTCACATTCATAAATTATACAGTTGGGGATGGCTTCTAATAATCACCTAGCTTTCACACTGAATGAAAAAAAAATGACCTACATAAATATGTAATTTTCTAAATTGTAATCCCTTACCCTACCATGGCTGGAAAATGGTAATATCGCCTGCATGAAAATATTTATAAAATAAAAAATAAAAAAGGCTACTAACTTCAGGGAAAAGGGATCCCACATTAAAAATGTGGAAAGACCTCCTAGCATTTATAAGATAGATGGCCTCTTCCACTCATTGAACTTCATGCTATCTAATAAGGTATCAAAACTCATTAAACCCAAAGGGTATTCGATCCAATAAATAAAATTAGGATCCGATTCAAGAATGGTGAACCCAAAGAGGCACATCTCGAAAGGGCAGGTAAAGGATCCCACATTAGAAAGATAAGGAGACTTCCTGATAAATGAGTTATTCCACTCATTGTCAATTGGTTTTGAGATGGAACTTTATGCTATCCAGTGTTTTAAAAAGCGTAAGGCGCACTAAGGCGCAATGACCCTTTGGAGCCTGAGGCGCAAGGCGCACCAAAAGGCGAGGGCTTTTTTACTTAAGGCGCACTATATAAAAGATCACAAAATTTATATATTTGTGTGTATACACAATTAAAAATACTTTTTATGGACATAAATGAAACTTTAACCAAGAATAATATACAAAACATACATAATATTCAATTATCAATCTTCACACGCTTTGAATGGCCTAATACAAGGATCTAATACGAGGGGTTTCACGTAAGGCGTAATAAGGCGCACGCCTTATTAGGCGAGGCGCTAGAGGTGGGACTTGAGCCTAGGCGCGCCTTTTAAAACACTGATGCTATCTAATAGCATTCACCTTGAAAGCATTGTTGATCATGAGATCATCTTAAATACACAAAAAAGGATTGTTGACCAAGACATACAAGCGAACCATTATACTGAACTAACCTCAGCAGATGACCCCAATGCAGCTCGAGCCTGCCCTCTTCGTTTCCATGCCTCACCAGCAAATGGGTTTGATTCTAAAGCCTAATATTTAATTAGATTAACAAAACTTACGTCAATAAATTATTTTTCCATTTCATATCTTATCATTGTTATCATCCACATACCTTCGAAAAATCACCAATAGCAGCAACTAGCTCTCTTTGGAATGCATAAGCCGTTCCTCTACCAATTAATGCCTCAGGATAAGTAGGATCTTCCTTCAATACCTGCGGAAAACTAAAATAGTCCTTAACATTCTCAAGAAGTTGATAGTTAGGCATATCCACTCACCCATTTTCTGAAAATTCACAGGTAAAAAATGGTGAAAAGGAGAAGAGAGAACCACAGACTAAGAGCCATATCTTCTTCTTTTTATTTTGATGGGGGGGTCAAAGAGGGTCTTAGGGTGCATAAGGTGATGGGTTCAATCCATGGTGGCCACCTACCTAGGAATTAATTTCCTAGGGGTTTTCTTGGCATCCAAATGTTGTAGGGTCATGCAGTATGTCCCGTGACATTAGTCGAATCGAAGTGCCCAAAAGTTGGCCCGGACAGTTACGGATATCAAAAAACAAAATTTTAAAAAAATAATAAAAAAAAATAAAAAAGGGCCATATCTTACCTGGTCAAAGATAGAAATTGCATTGGCATATTTCCCTTCATTGACCTGCCAAAGATTAGAATGTCAGCCTAGAGAATATTGATCTTCTAAAACACAATACATGAATTTGATGTATATAGTATAACCTCAGCTATTCCTCTTGATAGTCGGAAATCTACACTTATTGACTTTGTCTTTGAAATTTTAGCAACGGAGAACTTCTTAGTTTTCTTGCTTTCGTCACTTATATTACCTCGCACATCTGACATTTTATTTGGCTTACTTAAAATGTCGGTGGAATCACTTGATTTGCTATGAAAAGCCTTACTACTATGAAACTCAGACATATCACGTCTTAAATTATGCAATATGGAAGTATCGTTTGATCTATTGTCATAGTCATTACACCCATTGCTTTCACAACTAATGCTTCTGTTCTGACCAACTTCTTCAATTCTGCCTTCACATACAGGAAGATTGTCACTAGAACTGCTGCAAACTTCAGATGCATCACTTGGCTTCATGCAGAAATCAGGGTGTTCCATTGATTTATCTTCATTACTATTTGGTTCGCTCAATTTTCTGCTAACAGATGTAACTCCTGATTCAAGAACAACGGTTGAAAATCCAGAGCTCACTTCTCCATTTTCCAGATTGTTTTTGTCTTGTTTTTCTCTTGTCAGAAGCTCTTCCAGTTCTAGCACTTGCTTCAGGTCGGAAGATTGACAAAGAGCATACTCGTAGCCTCTCTCCCAGTTAGAAACAGCGTCCCCTTTCTTTCCCAAGGAAGAGTATGCACGACCTAAAAACAAGAATCCAGACTGAGCTCAACAAATTTGTCCACAAATCTCCAAATATTTTAATGTCAAAAAGGAACAAACAGAAAATTTGACAGACAAAAAAATCATGAGTTCCGTGAGTTATTCAAAAACTGCAGCTCTTTTCTAATATAAACACAAAGAAGAATAGTTTCCCATAATATTTAGATGCTCTCAATCCAGTATCATTTCAAAGCAGCAACATTTGTTGGTGGAATTTAGTAAAGCCAAATATATGTCATGTTATTAAGGCAGATTTGAAATGTATACATTCTCTTGTTCGATAACATGCTACTACAACAAAACAATTGCACTACTGTGAAGGCCAAATCACATAATCCTAATAAGTTCCTGAAAAGTTGGGAGCGGAGCACAACCTCGCCTATGAAATGAGCCCCCCTCCCCCCCATCCATAAGTTGCTATACAATTTCAGACACTGGATGCTGCAGTTCCCAGTTTGGGAGCGCACAGTTTATGCCTCATTGAGTAATATCTCCACAACTTCAGTTATTGCACCCGCCAGGAGTAAAAACAAAAGGAAATTACTAAAATCCAAGGCCCTCAAATAAATCTCCACAGATCATGCTTTCCCCCAATTCCTGTATCATGGCTTGGAAGACAGTGAATCCCAAATTCACCTTAACAGCGGCTGCACCTTTGCAACTGGGTTTGGGTCTTTCATCCAGCCTTCGATCGGCAATTCACTAGACCTGGGATGTTTATACCCTTCTAAGCTCCTCCATAGTTGGCCACCCCTTAAGAAAGGAAAAGAAACTTCTATGGTTGAACTCCATAAATGCTTTCTTCTGTAAACTTTGGCAAGAAAGGAACGCTTAAATTTTAACAAATAGTACATTCTGCAATCCACCATCTACCTAGCTTTATTTTGGAGTTATCATTTCCCTCCTTTTGTAACTAGACTGGATAGCATTTTTTGAAACTATTTCATACATCAATGAAATGCTTTGTTTCCTAACAAAACCCTCAAAGCAACATTCCAGTGAGCTCCGGTTGTGTAAGACTTAAGGCAACGGCTTCGATTTTATCTCATCGATAATTAAATAATCAGAATCAGCTCAAAATTAAAAGAAAAATGAACTGATTCAATAAGTACCTTTTAGCATATAAGCTTGAAGAAGCGAAGGATCCAGTTGAAGCGCCCTATCGCAGTCCCTAATTACATGTTTATGCAGCTCCAATTGGGCGTAGCAGAATGCTCGATTGCTGCAGATAATCAGGATTGAATGAACTCGCCATTCCTTTCAACAACAAAAAAAAAAACGGAAATCGAAAGACAGTAAGCGAAGAAGAAGTGAGGAAGAAGAGAAGAACACCATATATCTTGAACGGTACAGGATTTGGCTATGAGCGAGTCGAGAACTCGTATGGCCTTGGACCAGTCCTTTGAGCGACAGAACTTGGCGAGCTCGGCTCTCTCGGAGACTGCCGGAGCCATGGATTCAGCTCGGAGAAAACTTGGTGGAGATCAGGCGATGGCGGATTCTGTTCGAAGAGACTTGCGGAATGGGAATGGGATGATCGGAGCGCCCACAGTCGACCTGTATTGAGCTGGAAACGGGAAACGGGAAACGGAAAAGAAACCGAGTCAGAAACGGCGTTGAGGATAATATCGATTGAAGAAAGGGGCTCCCTAATGTACGTGCGTTTCGCACGTGTGATATTATTGGTACTGTGGTTTTGTGGGGTGTGTGTTCTCCTAATTGGATTTTTGTTTTTTGTTTTTTTTATTATGAAACAAGGGTAACCACGTCTGTACCTAGGCCAGGCCCGAGAGACATCAAAAAAGTAATGTTACATGTGAGTCTTGAACTTGGTTTTTACTTCTTTTTTATTTCTCTTAATTTTTTCTTTTTTGTCTTTGCGAGTTCATCCCAAACAAAGCGAACCCCTTCTTCCTAGGTCTTGGTCAAAACAATTTTTTTTCTCTTGGTTTGATCTTTGTTTATTTGGCTCATATTTACTCTTGTTTAAGAATCTAGATTCTTTTCTTAATATTCTGAGTTTTTATATGAATTATTTTCTATAATTTTGTTATAATTTGTTCTATAAAAGTTATTTTATAATGAAGTTTAGTACGAGAAATGGAGTACAACAAAACTTATATAAAGAGTATTGAATTGGTTTGCAACCAAACAATGAATTCATTACGTCATTAACCAATTCAATATACATAAACGAGGTTTAAATGCTATTTTTAGCTTGGAAATTCAATTATTATGGCCCCGTTTGATAACCATTTGGTTTCTTGTTTTTGATTTTTCAAATTTAAGTCTATTTTCTCTCAAATTTCCTACAATGTGCTCCATCCTTCCTACCATCTATCCATCTTCCTTTAAGAAAGTAGGAAAATACTAACCAACTTTTAAAAACAAAAACAAAATTTGAAAAGCTATTTTTTTTTGTTTTTAAAAGTTGGTTGGTCTCCCTCTACTTTCTTAAAAAAAATATGTATACATGGTAGAAAGGATGAAACAAATTGTAGAAAATTTGATAGAAAATAGGCTTAAATTTGAAAAATCAAAAACAAAAAAACCAAATGGTTATCAAATGGGGCCTATGTTATTTAAGTAAACGTGGAAAATGTCTATGTGTCTACCTTTGTTGAAACACTTTATTTTTAGATGAAGTACCAGTCAATTAAGGAAGTTTAGACGGAACGAGAATGAAAATATAAATAGAATAATAAATGAGTGAATGATTATAAGAGAATGAAAATATTTAAGCACCAATAGTAAATGGGTGAATGATATCATTGAGAACCATGACTGTGCTTGTAATCGATTATCTGTGTTGTGGTGGAGTGAATGACTATTCAAAACCATGAATGTGCTATGTTTAGAGTCTTAGAAAATCATTATAATGGAACAAAATAATGAGCATGGAAAAAAGGAAAAAAGGTTATGGAGAAGTGAAAAATGGTTATGAAAAAATGAAGAGACAAATGAATAGTGATTATGAGAGGAATAAATATTGGTGGCCCGAATGTGGGTAACAAACTTATTCATCATAATCATTCACATTCTCCTTACCTCAGACACTTCTTAAATATTAATTTATGTACAACCACTAATCATTGAATCTCAGGGGCTCTCATAGAAATCGTTTCCAATTTTAGTGTTCTTCCGTTAAAGAGTTACAATATGATATTTCTCTCCAAGATCTTCTCACATACTACAACAATCAATGTATTGCCCGACGATTTTTTACCGTCGGGTAAAAAACCATCGCTACAAAGACTTATAGCTGATGGTAAATTTTAATGTTGATCTTTTTTTAATGCCCTGAAGGTTTTGGTACGGTCATATCTATTTTTAACCAACAATTTTCTTAACCATTAAAATAATTTAATTTATTATTTTTTAAAAGTATGATAAATATTTCGTTTTCCCTTTTTGGTGGTTTGTTGATTATTTAGTCATATATTAAAGTGTTTTCAATCAAGAAACTTAACTATCTTCTTATTTTGATGGGTAGAATCACCTTAGAATAAGGAATTAGTCTTAAAAATACATTGCAGGTAGGATAAGAGGTTATGATTAGAAACATAAGGTAATAAAGAGTTTTAGTGCTAAAAATTTTAATGTTTAAAACTTTTTCTATAACATTTTAAGAATCTTTAAAAGCAAAAGTCAGTCTGTAGTGCACCAAAGTCAAGAGCATTGGCGTCGGAAAAATTCCATAGGTGCAATGTCAAGAGCATTAGATTCCCATGACTCAACGATTTTCCAAAGAAGACGAAATCTTTCACGTGGGAACAAAAACACAAACCTATTACTGTGGAGTTGAAATAGATTAACCAATTGCGCCATTGACCTATTTGGTACATTTTATGGTTTTTTGTTACATTTATATGATGTTTTGATACATTTAAATCAATGCACTTCATCATTTACATATGGGTGTTTATTTTTTTTATTATTATCCATTTTATTGATCAAATTAATTAGATTTTTTATCATTTCATTTTAGAACGTTAATATAAATGGTGTTTCAGGTGGATAGTATTGTAATTTGAAAACAAAATTAAATGAATTATTAAAAAGCAAATAAAATGTTTGGCATGCAGTTTTAAAATTATTGGCCTACTCAACATATAGTTGACAATTATGTAAACCATCGGTCGATAGTAAAATTGAGTGACGATTTCGTTAAACATTAGCACATTATTATAACCGGCGCCAAAAGAAAATGCCAGCCTACTTAAAAAAAAAAAACTAAAGTTACTCCAACGATTGTAAGAACCCGACTCTAAAATAGTTATAGAAACCGATCGATTCTTAGTCATCATGCATGGAACAGTTACAACAGAAGAACCAACTATAAAATGACTTCCTTTTTATTCAAAAGCAAACACAGTTCCAACAACAAACTTTAAACAATTTCTTACTCTGCCTAGAGATTATTGAAAAAATTAAATAAAATTATGAAATGAAAGTAGTCTCCCTGACTAGCATGTTGTATCAAAAGTAAATGCATTGATAAACATGATAGTGGACACTATGATCACTCAACTCCTTCGCTAACCGTCTTGGTGATGTCCCAAGTTGCATGATGGAAAACCACAAAATAAGGGTGAGAACAAACACACTCAGTACAAATCCTCAAAAGCTCATTACATCGAACAACCAACCTTGAGAGTTAAACTTAACAAAGTAACCCAAGGCTAAAATCGCAATAACGGCCTAACGAACAACAAAAAATAACCGAAAACCATACCCGAAGAATCATAAAAAAAATCTCTGGCCGTTACAACGATGCTTAGCCAACATGTTTTTCGGCGATGAAATAAACGTCGGGTATTTGAAATATATCCATCGACCAAGACCTTTTTGTTGCGGAAATGAAGGCTAGGTGAAGAACACGTGCTAAGCACAGCTGTTTGCAAAGCACTTTCCCTTCGCCAA
>JBBMEF010000025.1:4145242-4157867 GCA_037832685.1 Sicyos baderoa
AGCCTCTAATCCATGTTTTTGTCCACTTAAACATATCAGATTAACATTCTCGATATCTTCTTGTGAATCTTTAAGACCACTTCCTAGTCTTGCTCTTCGCTTCCATTTCCCACCTCCTAATTTAGCTTTCACACTTCCTAGATTGCAACACTTATCGAACTTTAAATGATATAATTGATCAAATCAATAATTTGAATGTAATTATTACAAACCTCATGATTTAGGGGTTTTCAAAAAAAAAAAAAAAAAAAAACTTTTACGTCAACTTGTAATTGTAATAGAGTATGACTTTTATTTAATTAAATATTTAGTGTGCCTGCTGAGTAAAGAAAAAAAAGAAAAGAAAAAAAAAGTGGATTCCCGCCGTGCAAAGACATTTATATCCTTTGTTTTCTTGACTGAGCGCTAAACCACGACGAGAGCAGAGGAACTTGATCAGAGACTCCCGTGATCGGAAAATCGGAGCAAATTCGGAAGATGAAAGCCAAAAGCGGAAAAAGCAGCCGGAGCTTCATAACGGAGCTAGGTTCTCCGGCGCTGCTCTTCGTTTTATGCCTTTTTTGTTTCCTCGCCGGGTTCTTCGGCTCATCTCTTTTCTCTCAGGTTCATTTCTAATCGCCATTGCAATTTCTCGCTTTCATGCTCACGTTTCAATTTTCCGGCTATATTGCTGTTATCGGACGATTAAACAGGATGTAGATCATCATAGGCCGAGGCTGCTTCAGTCGGTCGAGGTCGATTTGATGCCGTCGGGAGAATCTGGCGATGATTTCGTTTCTTCCATTCCATTTAAGGTGCTATCCGTTTGGTTTTGATTTTTATTTTCTCCCTGCTATGTTGATTTCACCGCATTGTAGATTTTCTCTTATAAGACACAATTGTTTCATAATGGTCGATTTAATTTTGATCATTTATTGGCTTATTTTCCTCTAGCATCTCTTTTTGGAGTTCTTTGTTGTATTCACGGTAGGTGCTTGAGAATTCACTTATGTTTCATTCGTCAATAAAATTGTTTCTTATTCCAAAGAAACTCGATCTTAACCATCATAGAGTGGCTCAATTGGTCAAAGAGGGTCTTGGGTGCATAAGGTGATGAGTTCAATCCATGGTGGCCACCTACCTAGGAATTAATTTCCTACGGGTTTCCTTGATATTCAAATGTTGTAGGGTTAGACTGTATGACCCGTGACACTAGTCGAGGTGCGTGAAAGCTGGCCCGAACAATTATGGATTTAAAAAAAAGAAGACTCAGATCCTATTAGTATTGGATCATGTTGTATGTATTTTTACCCAAGTATTATGTTTTATCATATATGTTTACATAAATTTAGATTTTTTTATAATAACTTTTCTTAAAATTGAGGCTTATGCATTGTTAAAAGAAAAAGCTTCGGCTCTTTAGTTGTAATGATTTATGGTTTAGATTATTGCATGGTTGGTTTAAGGTTTTCCTTAATGTAGGTCTTGAGCTGGCGACCTCGTGCCCTTTATTTTCCTCAGTTTGCAACTGCTGAGCAATGTGAAAGCATTGTTAATTTGGCAAAACCAAAGCTTACACCTTCTACCTTGGCGCTGCGTAAGGGAGAAACCGATGAGAGTACGAAAGGAACCCGAACAAGGTCTCTTATTATTTTTTAGCATGGAGTTATTATAAACGATGAGGATGATTTCCAATGAGGATGGTTGTTTGCAAAACATTTTCTAGAAACAACATTCTGGTTTTATTTATAATTTTGCTCATCCAAAAATTTTTGAACTGTGCAGCAGAAGTTTCTTCCTCTATAAAATTATAACCTCATGCCTTAAGATGTGATTTATTATGGTCTGTGAAGTTATATATTACTTACTATTAATATTAGGATTTGAAGGCTCTACTATTGGAAATACATGATCTTCTAAGTTTTTGGTTAAACTCTGGTTATTGGAATACATAATTTTCTAAAGGTGCTTGATTACATTTTCAATTTAATTCACTCTCTCTTCCCCAAGCAGTTCTGGGGTTTTCTTCAGTGCCTCAGAAGATGAAAGTGGGACTCTGGGTGTCATTGAGGAAAAAATTGCAAGGGCAACTATGATTCCAAGGAGGCATGGAGAGGTATTATGATATATAGTAGAATTCTATTGGTATTATAACTTTCAAAAGTATTTTGTTCCTGAATCCTGAACATATTTGTTGTGAAATTTTGATGCGGAGTGTCATTGATCCATCTCTTTCGATTCCTTGGAGAAGATGAAACCATTAGCAAGTTACTATGAATTCACCTCTAATATCATTTCCTAACTTGCTTGCTCTGAATTTACCTCTTATGTTATTTCCTAACTTGCTTATCTCTATTTATAGCAGTTGGGTCTTCTTAATATCATTCCCTAACTTGCTTGCTCTGTATGTAAATTTACTATGTGTTCCCATTTAGTCAGTATTTGTTGGTTACTTTAAGTTAATGAAAGTTTTATAACTCAAAAGAGATGCTTTTCACATTTTTTTTAATTGAGGCCAAGGTATGTAATAATAACATGCAACCAGAAACCTGATAATTAATCATTGTATTCTATCCATTTGATGCATTGTTTGTTTGTTTGTTTGTTTGTCTCTTTCGTTCTTTGTTTGTAGAGATTTGTTCTCTAATGCTTCATTTTATAGTTCACGTACAGGTTATATAGCAGTCATTTCCAGTTGGTTTCGTATGTTTTGATGTTATTTTAAAATAGATTATGGATTTTGTGTTTCAGGCATTTAATATTTTGCGTTATGAGATTGGGCAGAAGTATAATTCTCATTATGATGCGTTCAATCCTTCTGAATATGGAAAACAGAAGAGCCAAAGGGTACAAACTAGATATATCAGATTTTCCTTTCTTCATTGCATGTTTTTACATTCACAGATGTTGTTCATAATCATTAAGGCCCAGATGCAAAGCATACTGTAGCGCTGATTGTTCTCAAATGCAATTTAGGCCCCGTTTGATAACCATTTGGTTTCTTGTTTTTTGTTTTTCAAATTTAAGCCTATTTTCTCTCAAATTTCCTACAATTTGTTTCATCTTTTGTACCATGTATACATGTTTCCTTAGGAAAGTAGGGGAAGACCAACTTTTAAAAACAAAAAAAAATAGGTTCCCAAAGTTTGTTTTTGTTTTTAAAAGTTGGTTAGTATTCTCCTACTTTGTTAAAGAAAGATGGATAAATGGTAGAAATGATGGAGCACATTGTAGGAAATTTGAGAGAGGATAGACTTAAATTTAAAAAACCAAAAACAAGAAATCAAATGCTTATCAAACGGGGCCTTAGGGATTTGTTTAGAACAAAGCAAAATTTAGAAAATAATTGCATAAGTAATTTCTATTTTTAGTTAAAGAAATTCGTTTTAATATAAAAAGACAAAAATACTCTCCTACCTTAATTCATACATTTTAATGAATTAACATTTTTATCTCTGTTCCCCTCCCCTACCCCTTTCTTCACTATGTGGGCAAAACTCCCTCCTAGTCCACGTCACCATCTTCTTCATCATATTTCGAAGCAGATTTGTCAGATTCTTGTCATAACTCCATTTGCGCAGCCGTTGAGCTTTGGTTCGCACGTAGAACTGTAAACTTCGATCAACGAACCGCGCCTGCTGCTTCGCTTCCGAGAAACCCTTTCCCGTTTTTATCTCAAAATCATCGATCTAAGCTCAAAATCGACTCCAATTCCTAGATCCGAGAGTACCTAAACCCGAACCCCGCGTTCAGTAATTCTTGCTGGCGTGATGATCGAAGTTCGCCAACACCATGGAAGTCGACCAAGATGCTTCGATTTTGCAGATGAATCAACAACAGATCTGTTCAAGCCTCCTCGAAGTCACTTTCGATGGTAACCATCATCTTTTCTCGCAACGACCGACGCACTTTCGACGTTGACAAACGAGTGACTCGTCTACAACTCCAACTTCAGTAGACGAACGAACCAGGACTACAACTTGAACCTAAAATGAAGATGAAATTATTAATAATTAATACAATATTAATGATTAATACACTTTAAAATTAATATTTAATACAGTTTAAAATGACGAACGAACTATCATGGAGTGACTCAATTGGTCAAAAAGGATCTTGGGGTGCATAAGGTGATGTGTTCAATCCGTAGTAACCACCTTGACAAAAATGGAGCTGAGAAACAACGATGACTGATGATGGGGAGTTTCTTTGTAGGAATACCCATGAGGAGGTTAGTTTTCCTTTTGCCGAAACTTATGGAAACCGAAGGAGGTTGCATAAGAGTTGGAGAAGGTTTTTTCGTACTGAAATGAGGAAGAAGAAAAGACTTTTGAGATATTGTTAGTTTAGGAAAAACATTGAATGAAAACAATCAAGAAAAATGGAAAAAAAGTATTAAACGCAATGTAGGGGTAAAATGGTTATAGAAAAAGTATTAAAATCTAGAAGAAAAGTAAAAATAGTTTTGCTAATCGTCTATTTTGCGCCTAAATTTGCAATATTTTCCCAAAATGATATTAGCCAATACAATTTCTCTACGATTTAATGTCAATTCTAGTAGTAACATGCTAAGAGTTGATGGTGTGGAATGCAAGTTGCCAATTGTTTTTTTTATTGGCAATTTCAGAATGACTTGAATAGTGACAATTTGCTCCTAAAAAAACAAAACAAAACCTGAGAATGTTGCTCTACTATGCCTTACTGACATTTTAGCATCCAAAATTTCAGGTGGCTTCTTTCTTGTTGTACTTGACTGATGTTGAAGAAGGTGGAGAAACCATGTTTCCATTTGAGGTAAGATCATAAGAACACATGAACAGTCGGCCTTTTTCATCTTCTGGATATGATTCCGATGAATATTAAAATGTTTGATTGGCAGAATGGCTCAAATATGGATATAACCTATGATTACACAAGATGTATTGGTTTGAAAGTGAAGCCACGCCAAGGTGATGGACTTCTGTTTTATTCTGTTTTCCCAAATGGTACAATCGATCAGGTTAGTGTTCCTGCACCTATCCTCTCTGTTGTTTGGATTATTAATGTGTATTGTCAATCGATCGGGTTCGGTTCGGCATGTTTGTGTAACAAAGAACATTAGCCTATAACAAAACTACGAACTAATATCATGTGGTTCTCACCATATAGGCATTGGAACTCAGGATGCCAGGCTTAGAACAATCAAAAGAAGAAGAAAAAAAACTAAGATTTTGTTGTAATATAATATGGCACATTGATATAGCCTTTTGAGATGGTTTCTCTCTCTCAAGTTCTACAATGGACGAAATTCCCTAGTAATATGCTCAACTCTTGTGAAATAGTGTCGACATCCATCTCAAAATCGATTGATAAAGAGAGGAGTAGTCCACTTATCTTATAAACACTAAGAGATATCCTCACCTTATCAATGTGAGATTCTCAACAACTCTAAACTCCGTGACTCATTCTATTTTTAACAGCTCCTCCTAACCAATTTTTTCAACTACAAATATCCTAATAACATTCCAAATAATTTCTTATTATTACTCTAACAAGGATCCATAAATTCCTTTTCCTACTGAAATCTTTGCCACTTTCTTCCGGCTGTTATTATTTTGACACATTTGTTCACTAACTTAGATTGAATATGCGTTGGCATGGATAAGATGGTCCCCTTTAGAAAGCATGGACACTTATTTTGAGGTGTTGGACAATTTATTGTTTATGCATTCTGCCCATGTTTGTGTTCTGAGTTCCTTTTTGCTTTTTTATCATTCAGAATCAGAAGCATTATGTGATGTATTTTTCTTTTCTTATTTATTGGATTCTTTTGTAGACATCACTTCATGGAAGCTGTCCTGTGATCAAAGGGCAGAAATGGGTCGCAACCAAGTGGATCAGAGATCAAGTACAGGAAGATTGGTCCTAATAATTTACTTCACACAATTAATTTGTGAATCTCGACCTCATCATTTTATCATATTCAATTTTGTCCTTCATGGTAGATATTGGTTGATGATAGAACTTCTCTGGCCTAATACTTGATTGCTGAAACTTTAAGAGGAAAATTCATCTAAGAATAAAGATTTTAATTCCTCCATTTTTTGGTACTCAAAAAGAATTTTTGAGTTTCTACTTTTGGATCATAACTCTTCTTTATTCAATTAATTCACTAGAAAGGTGTTTGGATGAGTGATTGTATTAATAGTTGATTTGAATGTGGTTGTTTGTAGAGGGATTGTAATAATATGATACGATCCCGAGAGCGTTAAAGACATATTCGAATTTCGAGGCGCAACAAGAAGTGATTTGTTAGTATTTGTTATTTATGGAATTAGTTATTTATGATATTAGTTATTTATGGTATTTGTTATTTGAATTATCTTAGCCTTTTATAATGTAATAGGATTTGTTACCTAAGTAGGAGATGTGTAGGAGTTTTTAAATAAGAGAAGCTAGGTCATTTGTTAAGTATCAAAATAGTAATAGTCTTGTACTCGGGCTCCTGAGAGATTCTCTCTTGAGATTTATCATATTCAATACAATTCGTGTTAGATTTTAACATTTTGGTATTAGAGCCGTTTGTCGATTCGGGAATGGTAGTCGAAACCAGGATGGAGTCTAGGATTCAGGAATGCGAGGAAAGCAAGGTCGAGTTAGAAAAAAAACAACAAGAGTTGACAACGAGAATTGAAGGAATTGAAACCCAATTGCTTGCAATAGGAAATCGGCTGGATCGTGATTTTGGGCAAATTAACGCAAATTTCCAGAAGCTGTTCGAGAGGAATTCGGAGCAAATGAATGTCGAGTCCAATGGCTTGGGCAATGGGAAAGGGTTGTTGATCGAGAAGGAGGCCGAGGTCGTAAGCGGAGAGACCACGAAGAGCACGGGAAAGGTCTCACCGACGAGCAGCAGCGGGTTGAACGGCGTCGGATCCAGCGACGGCGACAACAAGCAGTGGGGGGAGCGGCGGCGACGCGATCTGGCAAGGAGGGCACGGCGTGCGCGCGCGCGGAGAAGCCGAGGGCTGGAGCGGCGGCGATTTGGGCTGGCGCGAAGGTTGGGGCGGGGGCGATTCGGGATAGCCGAGGGCTCGGGACGAGATGGGCTCGAGGGGGGTCGATGTGGCGCGGCGATGTGGCGCGGGGGAGTAGGGCATGGGCGCAGGAGTGGGGGTCACATGCGCGGGGGAGTAGGGCATGGGCGCAGGAGTGGGGGTCACATGCGTGGACGCGGGGGCTCGGGCGCGGGCGTGGGCGACGGGGATGATGGGCGCGGATGGGATAGCCGCGGTATGGGTGGCTCAGGTGGGGGTTCGGGCACGGGTAGGTGGAGTCGGGGTGGTCTGGTTGGAACGAATCGGACAGGCTCAGTCGGGTTAGGTCAGGAGAGAGGGAATGGGAAAGTGGAGGAAAGGAGGGTGCGCATTTGGTATGATAGACCAATAGCGCATGACGGTTGGAACGACCGGGGTGGGCATAATCAGTATCGGGAAGGGGAACAAGATGAGTGGAAAAATAGAGAGGAACGTTACGAAAAAGGGGGAACAAGAGCCGAAGGCCGGGACGGACCAAGGGGAGACAAGAGGTTAAGGAAATTGGAGATGCTGGTGTTTAAAGGGCTAGATGATGAGGATCCGTAGGGATGGTTGTGCCGTGTGGAACGATATTTTGGTGTTAATCGCCTATTCGGGCAAGAGCGGGTAGATACAGCAGCTGTTTGCATGGAGGGAGAGGCATTAGAATGGCTCCAGTACGAGGAGGGTCGGATCCCGATTGCATCTTGGGAGGAGTTTCGCGAGCTGTTTTTACACCGTTTTCATCCGACCACGGACGACAACAGGTACGCAAATTTAATGAGTTTACAACAGGCAGGCACAGTCAAGGAATATCGTCGTTTATTTGAAAAATATGCAAAGGGAATGCGTGACATTAGTGCAAGTGCTTTAGAAGGGAAGTGGGAGAGTGGTTTAAAAGAAGAAATCTGAAGCGAGATGAGGAAATTACAGCCTGTCGGCATTCAAGATAAAAAGCGTATGCCTCATGTAATCGAAGACGATATTACTTTCCGAGCTCAGGGAAAGGTAGCAGGCTCTTCCTCGGGTGCGAAATTGGGTACCAGCTCAAACACTACAAATACCAAGGGTTCAGGAACTGCGAATGTGCGGTCTTTAGCTTTTACTCCAAATAGACCTTCTACAGTGAGTGCGGCGTCCACGATACCTTATAAGAGGCTTACTGACAGCGAAATACGAGTAAAGAAAGATAAAGGTCTGTGTTTTCGGTGTGACGAGAATTTTTTTCCAGGACATCGATGTAAGAAGAAAGAATTACAGGCTCTAGAAATATGGGTCGTCTGAGATGCGGATGCGTATGAGGACACTAGCGAGGATGGCGGCGACGTTGACAACACCTGCAATAATGATACTAACAATTCAGGTACTTTAGCAACACTATCTTTGAATTCAATGGCAGGATTAAGTTCACCCAAGACGTTGAAAGTCACATGCATGATTAAGGGGCTGAAAGTAGTGGTGTTGGTCGACTGTGGAGCGACGCATAATTTTATTTCAGATGTCATTGTGGCTAAATTACAACTTACAGTGGAACCTTCGAGCGACTACGACATTATGTTAGGTACTGGAGATTCTGTGCGAACAACGGGTATTTGTAAGAATGTTGAACTACACTTGGCGACACTTAAAATTGTGAATGATTTCCTTCCTCTACCGTTAGGCAGCGCAGATGTAATCTTAGGAGTTGCGTGGCTTGAGACATTAGGGAACATAGAGTTCAATTTTCGTTCACTACAGATGAAATTTGTACTAGGTGCTTGGAATGCGGAGCTGAAAGGGGATCCTAGTCTAGTTAAAGCTCAGGTCTCACTTAAATCGATGATGAAGTCCTTACGACCGGAAGATCAGGGACTATTAGTTGAGTTAAATATGACGGAAGCCCCAAGTCAAAACGGGGACCCAACCAATGTTTTGCCCGATTTATCACAGGTACCAAATGAATTACATTCGTTAATTACTTCTTATTCCGTGATTTTTCAGTCCTTGGAAACATTACCTCCTCAACGAAACTGTGACCACTCCATTGAGTTACTTACGGGAAAGGATTCTATAAACGTACGACCGTACCGCTACCCAAAATATCAGAAAAATGAGATCGAACGTCTGGTTCAAGAAATGTTATTGGCAGGGGTGATTCGTCCTAGCACCAGTTCGTTTTCAAGTCCCGTGTTATTAGTACGGAAGAAAGATGGCAGCTGGCATTTCTGTGTTGATTATCGGGCTCTCAACCAAGCTACAATTCCGGAAAAGTATTCGATTCCTCTGGTGGACGAGCTTCTCAACGAATTACATGGAGCCTCAATTTTTTCGAAAATAGATTTAAAGGCAGGATATCATCAAATTCGAGTAAAGCCTACTGATCTTAACATAATGATGTAGCTTTTTTTTTAAAATATATATAGAGAGAGAATGTGCAGATAATACCTTGTTTAGATGTGACTTTTTGTACAGGTTATTAAACAAGTTTGTTATTTTTTAATGATATGACATTTATAAGTTTTTTTCAATCTAAAATCTCATTTTATTTATTTATTATTCTAAATCCCAAATTACTCTTTATACTTCAAACTTTTGTCATAATATCACCTATTTTATTTTCTTTTTAATTTGTATTTATAATTTCTTTTTTTTTTTGGGAAAATATTTTGTAGGGGTGTACAAAAAAACTGGTAACCCGAGCTACCCGGACTACCCAACCCAAATTGGAAGGGTTGAGTTGGATTTTTAGGAAACCCGGATTTTTGGGTCGGTTCTTGAGTTCAGGAGTTTTGGGTTGGGTTCAACTCGAAACCCGAATGTAAGTATATATTATTTAACATAATTATATATAATAAAGCACTCATGGCCTAGTGGTTGGAGTTTGTGTTGAGATTTTGGAAGGCCTTGGTTCAAGCTTAGAACATGATTTTTTCAAAATTTTACCTAATATTTTATTTTCTTATCAAGTTAAGTACAATCGTTTTTTACTTTTAAGTACAATATTTTTTACTCACTTTACAAAATTAGCTTTATATATGAACATACACCCTTATATATTTTGATTTGTTAATATTCAAATGTTTCACCAATATTTAGTCAAATTTTATATCGATTTTTTACTTTCAAAAGTTGAAATAATTAGTATTCTCGTTAAATTTGTAATCTCGTCTTCAACTTTTAATTATTTTTGAACCGATGAACCCAACCTGAAAATATAGAGTTGAGTTGGGTTGTGTTGGGTTGAAACTCTAATTGGGTTGGGTTGGGTTGAAAAAGTGATCAACCCAAATTTTTGGGTTGGTCCAAAAATTACCCTTAACCCTACTCAACTCAACTCATGTACACCACTAATATTTTGTACCAACATTTTTTGATGTTATGGATTTTATATTATATTTCAAAAAATCGCATGGAAACCTTGTAAATTAAATAATTTGGTGACCTTTAATGAAATATAAAATTAACTAATTTATTTTGAAAAAGGTAAATAAAAATAACTTTTAATTTGTTAAATAACGATACATAAATATTATGGCCTAAAAAAGAACGTTGCGAAGGTTTATAGATGGATCAATCAAATCTTCAAATGAGAATTTGTTAAATATTATGGCCTAAAAAGGATTTGGCCGAAAGAAAATTAAAGTCCAAAGAAAATTATAGACCTCACTTATTTATTTTTGTTGTTCAAAGAAATATCTAGAACTTTAACTTGTCCAGAAATAACTATTTGTTTGTTGTTGTTTATTTTTTATTTTTGGAAAATTGTGTTGCATGAACTATTCTTACAAAATAAATATAAATTATAAATGTAGGTAAATTTAAAAGTATTTGCATATATAATTTTTAATACGTTTTATATGGTATTATAAATATGTATTGAATACAGTATTATGTATTATTAAGGGAAATACTACCCATAGTAACTTTTCATTCACTTATTTTAATTATAGTTTTTTTGAAAAAGTAATTCCTCCGTAGTAGATTTTCATTATTTTTTTAAAATTTCCAATTTTACCCTCCCTTCCTTCTTCCTTCCTCCTTCGTCTGCAGCTTTCATCTTTATAATTTTTTTTTCTTCCCATCTTCATATCTTTCATTCCTCTTGCCGCCTTGACCTTCCACCGACTCTGATTTTCCTTACCTTGTTCCTCTTCACCCCGATCTCTCAATCTCAATCCTCCTCCCTCTCTTGATCCTGTCGTCGCCACCGTACGTAGGTCTCTCTATCATCTCCCTTCCGCCGCCCTGGCCTCCCACCGGCTCCGTCTTTATCAAGTTTCTACATGATAATTCTTTCCACCGTTCACCATTTTTTCCACTGTTTGTTGAATTAGCAACAATACCCAAATATTTGAAAACATTTTGCTTCTTGAATTTTCGAAAAGTAAAAGGAGAAGAACGAAGAATTTAAAAATCTATGTCATTTCTTCTTGAATTCGTCCTCACCGATTTCTATCAATGAAACTGTTGATAGAAGTCTGTCAGCGAAACTGATAGAAGTTTATCAATGGAACTGATAGAAGTTGTTTAAAGGTTTTGAAGACTATTAACGTGATGGACTTGTATCAGCGGAACTGATAGAAGCCTATCAGCGGAACTGATAGAAGCATATCAGCAGGACTGACAGACTTCTATTAGCGTGCTGATAGAAGTCTAAGGTATTTTAGTCATTTCACAAGCCATGAATAACTTTTTTACCACAGATGAATAACTTTTGGAATTGTGTATGGATGGAATTATTTTGTTTCTTTTTAATATACATGCAAAACCCCCTTATTTAAGTATTATAATAAAAGGGGAATTTGCATGTATATTATAATAAGACAAAAAAATTATATAAATAGCAAAAAAATGAAAATATTTGTAAAATATAGCAAAATCAGATTTTATAGACTCCATCAATAATGTCTGATAAACTCCATCAATAATGTGTCTGATAGACTCCATCAATAGTGTGTCTGATAGACTCCATCAATAGTGTGATAGAGTCGACTCTATCAGACATCTATCAATAATATCTGGAAAAAAAAGTTGTTATATTTGTATTATTTTTAAAATGTTGCTGTAATTCTAATGTGGGATAAGAAAGTGCAAATTCCCATAATAAAATGTGTATAATACTTATCAATGTTAATGACTATATTTACTATTTTTATTAAATAATTCATTTTCTTTCTTTCTTTCTTTTTTTTTGTTAAAATTGACTAGCGAGGCTATTTTTTAAGAAAAAAAACATTAATAATCCAACATCAAATTCCATATCGAGCTCCAAAAGTAGCATAGTCTTGTACGATCTCATAACCATGAGGTTACAAGTTCGAATCTCCCTCCCCCAATATTATTATATTAAAAAAAAATCCATATCGAACTCCAATCATACCCCCATCAAATCTTATATAAAACAGAAAATCCCTTTTCCTTTTAAACTTTTCCTTTTTATGTAACTTTAACTCCTTTTTTCTCTACAAACCTTGAAAACGAGATTATCTTGTCCTTTGATCAACTGGAGATATGACACTCGAACTTGAGGTGATCTTGTAAGGACCCACATTTTCAAAAAAACTAAAACAAGAGGCCTTACTTAACTTACATGCATGTAAATCAGTTAAAAT